>MJUU01012155.1:19782-48557 GCA_002080025.1 Modiolus philippinarum | reverse complement strand
GGGGGTTCATATGAAACATAGATAGATGTCCTTTTGGACACAAAAAAAGTTTTTACACATCTTAATCCATATAAAATCATTTGTTTTATGAGTTAAAAACTTTATCCCTGGTCGTATCTTGTCTTTAATAAAAACAGAAATTCCTCCAGATGGCTTTTTACATTTTTTATTTTTTATCCTTGATAAATGCATTAAACTATAACCTTGAACTTCTATACTCTCTTCAGATGTACAGTGAGTCTCTAATAAACATACGATATCTTTAGTATTTATTTCCCTTATAAATTTTGGATCATGAAGTTTGTAAAATCCTTTAATTTTATAACCATTGATATTCCAACAACTTATATGTAATCTTGACTTTTTTGTGACTGAACGCATAGTTCTATTCATAACCATTAATCTTATCACCTTCCACAGAAAACATTAATTTTTGTTTTAAATACCATTTCAAGAAGGATAACTCTAGTCTCTTAAGTGTTTTTTTTTTTCAAATGAGATAAGACCTATGAATCATTCCATTAATTTCTAAATCAAACAAAAGCAAAAAATAAAACAAAACAAAAATGAAAATAAGCAAGATATGATTGTTCTTGTACTATTATTTAGTTAAAATAAGAACGTACATGTATATGTGTAATTATCAAGATGTGTAACAAGTTATCAAGTACAAACATTGCATGATATATCATATACACAAATAGCTAATTGTATGCATGAAATATATAAAACATATATCTTGTAACTTATAATACCAATTTGACTAGCCATAATTATATCTCATGTAAAAACTTGGATCATGTTCAAAAGGTCTGTTGTAACCCCATCTACCTTGTTTCTGATAACCAAACTTTGGACCACCTTGTGGTCTACTATACCCTGTCCTGACCCCTTGGCCAGACCTATTTCCAATTATCCCTCCATACATTTCATTTTGTAGGTTTAATACTTTCTTAAGCCAAAATTTCATATTTGCAACAAAAACATTCGTACCTGCAATTGACAAATGTAAACCATCTCTACTATTGAAAAATTTCTTGACAGCTTCTCCTCTGTTAGTAAGGGTTGTATGTTCACAAATATGTATATCATACTGACTAGATTCACGCCTCACAAATGTGTATTGCAATAAAATATTGAATTGCTTTCCATGATTTTCTTGTTAAGATCTTGATCCTTAACTGTTAAAAAGGGAAGTGACAAAATAAGCTTAGTATTTGGACATCTAGCTCTAATTTTCTGACAAAGACCTTCAAGATTTCTGACAAATATCTGAGGGCTTTCTTTTCTAATGTCACTTGTAAAAATATGAAAAAATATACAATCATAATCATCATAAATTTTCTGGAGATTTTTCTCCATTTCATCGATTGATGAACTTACAAATTTGTGTTATTTTTGTGACGTAATATTTCATTTCTCAGCCATTTTGTTTTCTTTTCACGGCCCCTTGAAGACATTAATGTCGATGATCTTGGCCAATCCCTACCTCTGTCTGCTTGTTTTTTAATCTTTTATGTTTTGATATGTGTATATCTTATTTTTTGTTTTACCTCTTATCGCAGTTCGACAATAATTTTAACTCGTTTGTTTATTAAAAGTTGAAATTACGTTGCACCTACTCTCATTATGTATTTATTTGAAACTTTCCCGTTGAAAAGTATGGCTTGAAATTTAAATACGTCTTCATGCACCATGTCATCATTATGTATTTGTGCAGTGAAAAAACATTTATCATCAAAATCTGCCTAGAAAGAGTATTCTTTGGAGAACCTACGTCAAGGTTGGTAAAAATGCAGTTCAAGCGCAGCGCTGATACCTTCGCTTGAACTGTATTTTCATCAACCTTGAATATTTTTATCCGAATGAACAGTATTATTATATAGTTGTCTTGATTTAACGCTTTATGTGAAAATTGCAACTAAATCACAAGAGGTGAATAAATGAATGAATTTAAATGCTGGAGTGATATTTACTCAATGACGTCATATTGCATTGAATAATATAAAACAATCATAGTTTTTCGTATCGCTTAATATGTTTTTTATTGACCTGGAATCACAGATATTTACCTTGACCGATGACCTCGGTGAATATTGGTTCAAAAGTCAATACAAAAAGCGTGCCATCTCTACAAAAGGCCAACAATTCATCGCATTTAATTAGTTCTGCTATGTGATTACAAAAATAAGAACACAGTAAACACCTGCAATGGCGAAAACAACAATCACATGCCAGAATTCGAAAGCGAACTGCTCAAGAAAAACAATAATGAAGACAAGAGACTCTTAATTAAATTTAACCTGTCTTCATTTAGGCGAAAAATGTGTACCTTTTGAAAACAAAAGCAAACTTTGTCCAATAGAAGTAAAATTATCATAAATGCAGAAAATATGGTCATCATTTTTCGTTGTATCAGATAAGATCAAAGCCAGTTTATCATTAAATGAGTTGTATCAAAAGGCTTTGAATGAAATAAGAAGGAAGGGTACATAGATGAATTTTTGTCAAATCGTTAGTCGACATTTGATTTGTTAATTTTTATATATGAAAGCTCAGTACTAGCACCCGGGCACCTGGATTCAGGAACGTATTCAAAAGGAGCGTAGGACATTCGTCCCATTGCCATATCAATGGAAAAATATGGCTGTAGGAATTCGTTATAAAACTAGAGGCTCAGAGACTGAGCCTGTATCGCTCAGCTGACAAAATGCTTTTATGCCATGCATTTCCAAAAACGATGTTTATTACCGATGGGGTCTAATGTTTTGCTAAGTTCTCCATTAGCACCCATCTTTTTCTGATCCTATTGAAATGAGTAATTTTTCAAAGGATCTTCTATACATTTAATCAAATTTGCTTGAATTTGTTACAGAGAAGATGATCAAAAGGATGGCTTTCTCATACCAGGCGGGGCTCCAATGTTAAAACTATGTTTTGCACTAGCTTCCATGTTTTTTTTATCAGATCGGAAGGAAATGAGCAAACTTTGTACTGTAGCTTCCATTTATCTTCCCTGTAAAGTTTGGTTGAATTTGCTTAAGTGGTTTAATAGGAGAAGATGAGAATGTGATTTTCCCCTAAGGTCAAATGTTAAAATATGTTCCGTGCTGGCGACCAGATCGGAAGGAAATGGGCAATCTTTGTTAAGGATCTTTAGTACATCATTCCTGGAACGTTTGGTTGAATTTGCTTCAGTTGTTTCAGAGCAGAAGGTGAAAATGTGATTTTTCCCATAGGGTCAATGTTAAACCTAAGTTCTGAGCTGGCGTCCATGTTTTTTATCGGATCTGAAAGAAATGAGCAATCTTTGTTAAGGACCTTAAGCACATCATTTCTGTAAAATTTGGTTGAATTTGCTTCAGCCGGTTCATAGCAGAAGATGAAAATGTAATTTTCCCATAGGCTCCAATGTTAAGCCATGCTCCGTGCTGGCAGCCCTGTTTTTTATCTGATCGGAACGAAATGAGCAATCTTTGTAAAGGACCTTCCATACACCACTCCTGTAAAGTTTGGTTTAATTTGCTTCAGCCGTTTCAGAGCAGAAGATGAAAATGTGATTTTTCCCATAGGGTCAAATATTAAACTTAAGTCCCGTTTAAGTCATGTTTTTTATCGGATTAAATAGAAATGACCAATCTTCCTAAAAGACCTTCCATACATCATTCCTGTAAAGTTTGGTTGAATTTGCTTAAGTGGTTTCGGGGGAGAAGATGAAAATGTGATTATTCCCATAGGGTCCAATGTTAAAACTAAGTTCCGTGCAGGCGGCCATGTTTTTTATCGGATTGGAAAGAAATGACAAATCTTCTTAAAGGATCTTCCATACATCATTCCTGTAAAGTTTGGTTGAATTTGTTTAAGTGGTTTCAGAGGAGAAGATGAAAATGTGATTCTCCCATATGGTCCAATGTAAAACTATGTCCCATGCTGGCGGCCATGTTTTTTGTCGGATCGGAACGAAATGAGCAATCTTTGTAAATCACCTTTAGTACATTGGTTGAATTTGCTTCACCAGTTTCAGAGCAGAAGATGAAAATGTGATTTTCCCATAGGGTCCAATGTAAAACGATGTTCTATGTTTACGGCCATGTTTTTTGTCGGATCGGAACAAAATTAGCAATCATTGTTAAGGACCTTTTGTACATCATTCCTGTAAAGTTTTGTTGAATTTGCTTCAGTGGTTTCAGAGCAATAGATAAAAAAGTGATTTTTCCCATATGGTCCAATATTAAACCTAAGCTCCGAAATGGCAGCCATGTTTTTGTCGGATCGGAACGAAATGAGCAATCTTTGTAAAGGACTTTCCATACGTCATTCCTGTAAAGTTTGGTTGAATTTGCTTTAGTGGTTTCAGAGGAGAAGATGAAAATGTGAAAAGTTTAACGAAGGGACTAAGGACGCCAAGTGATGGCAATAGCTCAATCTGACCCTTTAGGTCAGGTGAGCTTAAACCTATCTTTGAAAATTTAACATGCCGTTACGAATTGTTAATCAGAACATTGATAAATAATTTTGATTCTGATTGATATACCTTGAGGTTGCTTGCTCATCACATTTTAGAATTTGGGTCAGATTTCGGACCTCCACTGATTTTCTTCTGTTAATTGCTTAAGCAGTTTTACAAATGGACCCCCACTTTTTATTTCATTTTTATAACCCCTCAGCTTTAAGACAAAAAGTATTCCTGATGTTAAACTAAGGGAAAATCCAGAAAAAATCATTTTCCCGCCAAATGTTCAACGATTAGTATCTCCGTTAAAAGCATACGGACCTAAATAGTTCTTTTTTACTATTTCATTAAGTCTACAATTCTTCATAAATTAAAATAGAACTACTTATTTTCTGTTAAACATCGTTATCCATTTAGACCCCGATTCAAGTGAATGAAAATTTCAGATAATACTTTCAAATTTTGGCAATTATTTTTGTAATTTTCGAAATGTAATCCAGACCACCTGTTTTAAGTGCCCACATCTCACTATTTTATAACGCCAAGTTTTCTTACATTCAACTTGATGAGTGCCCTGTGTTTGTCTATATGTTGTAGTTGTCCACTAGCTTAAGACACTAGTGCTTTTGTCGGACAAAGGATGACAGTGATTGTAAGAGCACTTTGCCAGTTTAATTGATGTTTGTTGACAATCCCGCACCCATGACCAAGAAAGACATGGACTGAAGCGTTGCTCGACAATTAGCAAAGAATTCCGCTTAAACCGGTGCTAGGGGCCGTCTTGAACTTACTATGAGGTTTAAGCAAAGCTCATTGTGGAAGGCCTCATGGTGACTTCAAGATGAAGAACAACAATAAAAGCGTAGTTCATTTGCTTGTTTTTTACCATGTATTTGTAGAGACTGTGTCTCATGTGCATTTACTCCATATCCTTTTATTCACCATTTCTGAATAATAATGGATCATTGTATCTCTATAAATTGTCTTTGGCAGGTAGGGAAGTTAGATCATAAACAATTCATTGAAATAAATTGTATTTGACAGGAGAGAGAATTAAAATACGAAAAGCTCATTGCATCACAATTTAAAGTGTCGTTTTCATCAGTAATTATTTCACCTGGGAACATATATTAAATTAATGCAGATGATAGGGAAAAACAATCGTACGACTGACATGAAAAGAAAAACCATGTGTTTGAAAACAACGGATAATTAATATTAGTACAAATGGAGATATTACGGATGTAGTAATAATTTAGGGAATCCCTATAAAATAACAAAATACAAAGATTTATGCTATTTAACTGTCTGCATTTGGCTAATGTCTGTTCAGTTCAGATAAAATAAAAAAAAATCCAGAATTTGAAAGATGTAAAATAGCCGAAAAAGAACTATATAAAGGACCTTAATTGAAAGCCAAAATCAGCTAAGGACAGAGCTTTGCATGAGGGAGATACTCCCTAATTTTCACCAAAATTTTCTGACAGGTTTCCAAATTAAATATGTACAAGGGTCAGTACCGAAGTACTGGACTACTGGGTTGGTCATAACTCGAGGACTAACAATCCACCAGCAGTGGCATTACCCAAAAAACGGCAGTAGAATACCAAAGGAACAAAGGGGTGAAATTTAAAAAATCCAAAGACAAGGCAAAAACGAGAACACAGAAAACAATGACGTTAGACACAAAAACAATGACGTTAGACAGAACCAGAAATTACAACATTCAGAACAAAGGCACTCACAGTGTGTGAACTCAAGTGAAACTGAGAGTGACATCAGGTGCTCCGGAAGGGTAAGCATGTCCTGCTCTGTTAACAGCATCCGTCGCACTGTGAGTGATTCAATCCGGGAAAATGTCAAAGTCGGTAGTCAAATCCGGGAAGACGTGAATCTAGCTGAAAATGTCCACTTTCATTTGGGACACTGACAAGTCATATCTTTCAATGATGCTATGGTGACGGCCATAGAATTTCTTGAGGGATGAAATTAAAAAAGGTTGAACAAATCCTTGACTAAGCAGCTTTTGGGACAGTGTTTTTGCTCTGTTCAAAGTTCACAATGGGGAAATTAAAATCATCACGCTTGTCATATAGCATAGATTTCAAACGTCCATCTTCCCATGGATAAAAAAAAATAAATACCGACGTTGCTATTAATTTACGTTCTGCCAATGGCCATTTCGACAACTTATGTCTCTCAAGGCCAGATAAAATGAAAACACTAGAAAGATGTATAACAGCTGATGAAGAATGAAGAACAAATTTTCAAAAAATGATCTTTATTTAAAGACATCATGATACCTTAATTGAGAAGAGTATTGGTAAGGAAACAAATAAAGTTAAATCTAAATTACGAAATGGGACATTTTTTTTCGAGAAATCCATGACGAAAATGGCGAAAAGGGCTTTTCAATCGTTTATCTTACTACAACAATGTTACACTCGGAATAAAATTCATATGGAAAAAAATTATAATAAAAAAGTTTTCTGATCTTTTATTATATCTGAATCGTTAATGAAAACATAAATTGGTGTCAGAAGAAAAAAACATTTTAACCCTGAGTCAAAGGAAAAACACGAGAAATACGATTTTTTTTACAAAACTGCACCTTAGTAGATCCCTAAGGTTACTGTTGTAATTCAATATACAAAACGTTACAAGAAGTCACTGGTCATTGTTAACACAAAATTGTAAACATGTGTTGCTATTGCTTCAACTTCAAATTCATGCCTTGAATTTCTTGGTCCTCATAAACATACTATCTTAATACAAATTGTTGATATATTCAGTAACTGCAATTTCTACGGAACGCGATCCTAAATCCGTTTGATAAAGTGTCTGTCGTTCGTTCTGCTTTTTCAATGGTGAATAAAAGGATATGGGGTAAATGCACATGAGACAAAGGCTCTACAAATACATGGTAAAAAACAAGCAAAGGAACAACGCTTTGTAGTAAGTGTTGTGTGGTAGCTTAATAAATTGAATAGAGCAAATAACTAAATACCGAAGCTCCTGTGAATTTATTTTCTGCATATGCGCATTTCTTTTCAGTGCAGATAAAATGTAAACGTTTTGAAAACCATAAAATCAAAGATGTTAAAAAACTGATAGAGAACAAATACCCAATATAATCTAAATGCTAAGCCAAAATCAGCTAAGGACAGAGATTTGAGTGAGGGAGATACTCCTTAGTTTTCGACAAAATTTACAAAAATTTAGATATTGGAAGGTTCGAAATAGGATCGGCTTTCGGGCTAGCACCGAACTACCGACAACTTGGCTGGTGAATACCCTCGGGGACTAACAGTCCACCAGCAGAGGCATCGACCCAGTGGTAACGAATAACTAAATACCGAAGCTACTGTGAATTTATTTTCTACATATGCGCATTTCGACAATTTATGTCTCTTCGGTGCAGATAAAATCTAAACGTTTGGAAAGCCATAAAATCAAAGATGTTGAAAAACTTATAGAGAACAAATACCCAATATAATCTAAATTATAAGCCAAAATCAGCTAAGGACAGAGCTTTGCGTAAGATGTTTAACGCCGGAGTGGGACTTACAACGTAGCAACTTCATCTAAGTAACACCTTTTTATATATCCCAAATAATGCAGCTATATTGCGTGGCATCTTTGAAACCGTAGACAGTAGACGTAACTGAAATGTAAAAACGGGCATAATTCTGAACCTTAGCGAACTTGTTCTAGGTCTGAACATATATTCTCCATTTAACCCATTGGTGAAACAACGGGGGGAAATTGGATCCCATCTACGATTGTGTAATTGTTTGCAACCACGCGTTAATATGAAAGTCTATCCTTCCTTCATATTGAATATTTTGTCAATGATGGGAAAATCTTTACGTCCGTCTTTTACATTTGAAAGACGCTAATTGTTAATTGAATAACGAGTATTGTTATCCATAGTCATGCAAAGATGCAACTCCAAAGTCGTAATTTTTGCGAATTCGCCGTATTACAGTGACGACCGGGATTTCAGGGCAAACTGTAATAAAATGAAGTTTCTGTACCAAGAGAAGGTATCTAAGCAAAGTCTTTGTTTCAGCAGGCCAACCACATCACAAGGTTTAAGCACGCGTCATGACACAAACTTAATCAGGTGTTAAGCAAAGACATTTCCTTGAATATTTTATTCATTTCCGTTTCGCATAGAGCAGTCTACATTATAATCATTAAGCATCTTTTATATTTCAAATTCAAATATTAAACTTCAAGACCAAATACATGTCTGCTTCACGGGGATAGGCGAGCTGTATTTGATACATATACTTTGGAGTCGTCGGATGTCCGTTCAGTCCCTTTTTGTTCTGTTTTTTTTTATCTGCCTCTGTACTAGAATGCCGTAAACCATCTTTCTTGTTCTGATTTCTTTTTTAATAATTTTAATACATAAAGAATACAATGGATAACAGAAATTACCTACAATAGCCGAAAAACACGGTCACATGCCACAATGTACCAATGAACTGCACAAGAAAAAAAACCAATAAAAGACAAAAGACAAACGTAAACAACGATTGGAATTCAGGACAGCCAGACTTGGTACCAGAACTACCAAAAGCCAGCGGTAGGGTTAAACCGTTTTATGGGTACCCAAACTTCAAGGAGTTCTCGTCGCTAAACTGCTGGCTCCTCAAGGAGCCTAGTTCGCTGTCAAAACAATGTCGCTCTGCGGAAGAAAAGTCAAGCTCAAAAATTTTTGAAGGTTTTAGTTAAGAATCATCATGTATCACAGTAGACATAGTCAGTATCAGTGAGAGGCCAGTGTGTAAACTCTCAGGTCACTAGATCCCCAAAACCAATTTAACGGTCACATGCAGAATATCCTGTCATTATCCCCTGTATTAATTCTTACCTTTTAATTGTTGTTTCAAATACCCATTTTATTGGGGATATTTTTATGGGTTGCTTCTTACTTATGCATAGCGGACTTGCTCGGTAAGAACTAAAGGTTTTATTTCTAACTTTCGCGTGCTATATTTATCATGGAAATGAAAACATATTTTTTGTTAATGAAGTTTGAAAAATTATAAAAATGGGAATGCACATATATAAATGAAAACCAGCACTTTTGTCATCCACTAATCCATATCTTGTAGTAAATATTTTATTGCCAATAAACTTGATATGCTCGAACATGATGCACAGAGACATTTGTACATTAATTCCAAGAATATATTCATACAATAGCAAAGCTGTCAAAGTGACAGCAACCTCGGTTTTCTTTTACATGGACAGTATATCTTGCCCAGAAGTCAACGCCGAATATCCAAAATTTACACTTTTTTAAATCTGAAATGTTTAGCCTTCCTTTCAAGTGGCTAATTTTTTAAATGTTATATAAAAAACTGTTGGAGGCGATTTGCTTCTCTGGACAAATGGGGTACCTTGTTGGCAGATATTTGACATAATTATAACCAAGTTCAAAAACTGGTTATTTTGAAATCAAAGTAACATGCATATCTCTGACATATGAATAGATGATCTGCAAATAATGAACAACCAAAATCAGAGTAACATGCACACTTTTGACATAAGTACAAATAATCTGCAAAATGTAAACCTTCTATCTTAAAAAGAGATTTGCACCGGACAAATGAGTTAGCCTGTTGGCAGATATATGACGTGACATGACTAAGTTCAACAACTAGTAAATTTGGCTTAAATTATAAAAAAATCAAAATCAAAGTAACATGCACATCTTTGATATATATATACAAATGATCTGCAAGATATAAGCCTTGTAGTTTAAAAACTAAAGGTTATTAGATTTGGACAAATAGGGTTCCCTATAGGTAGATATTTAGCGTAAAAATGACAAAGTTCAAAAACTGGTAATTTGTGCATAAATTATCAAAATCAAACTAACATGCTCACCTCTTATCTGCAAAATAAAAAATTCTACCTCAAAAACTAGTTGATTTGCTCCGGTCAAATGATGTACCTTTTAAGCAGGAGCCCGCCCGCCATTTTTACCATTCTAATATCCGGCGGAATGTCCGACGGAAAACAAGGCTTATAACATATCTAATTAGGAAGGAAATTTTATTCGAAGGTTAATAAATTTTAAATGTATGAAATAGATAAAGCAAAGGGAAAACTTGATGCTAATGTATCATCTAATGAAAATAATGTGTCAACATAAACAATGCTTTGAAGCCAATTTAAGAAAAAGTAAAATGCTTAACGTTCATTTATGAATATTTGCGGATTGCAATTATAGATAAAATAAAATTGTGATACATAAACGTAGTTGCACGTCAAAAATAAAAGAAAAATAATGCTCTGGACACTTTATTTATAAATTCAATTTTAATGGCAAAAATGACATGTAAAACTGAAGATTACATGAGTTAAAAGTGAACAACCTTATATTGGCCTATGATGAGTTTTGTTGGATGTTTTTGTAGCCTCCCTTTGCCCACGTTCTGATATATGATTCTAGTTTTACCATCGGAAATTAAAATCTGGGCATTTAGCTAAAGTTTATGGGACAAAATTATGTTATGCACATAAAATTTAATTACTTTAACGACGTAACAGAAGAGGCATTTATTAATTAAATGTTGTGCCAGATTAAGACAAGAAATAATTGTTAAAGATTGCTGTTATCCTGTATTTGTAACATCAGAAAACAGTATATGGGACATTTTCAAAAAATGTCCACTTTTGCCTACTGAAAAAAAAACACAAATAAAATAAACTTCTTCGACCCAGCATTTAAATAGTAGCTGTTGATAACTTAATATCAGTAAACAATTAATACAGAATATGCAATCTTAAACATAAGCCGAAGTGTGTAGAAAAGACATCCAAAGCAGGCAGGTTACACCAAAATGTCCACTTCGCAATGTTTCAATTTCCTTTTTCAAAAATGAGAAAAATGTTTTGTAACGATATTTTTGTAGTATCTGGAACCGCAGATAATTAAGTACTAGATAACAATAAAATACATCAACAGAATCACTAGTAAAGCACCACAAGCATACTTTTAACGTTTGTGACAGATAATTATGAAAATATGCAATATTCAATTGTCAAATTCAAACGGAAAAACCATGCAATAGGAAATATCATTCAAGCATCTTAATTTCTTATCTTGTACCTTCAGTATTGTATCAAGCAGATAAAATTTTGATACAGATTTTCTTATTAAAATTGAAAAAAAAATATACGAAAATGTCCACTTTGCAACGGTCCACTTCGCAACATTCACGAGGAGTGAATGACGTTGTTACGTAGTGGACATAATCACACATTTAGCTGTCAATGCGGCCAAAACTGCTATTCTTCCTCTTGTTCTTATATTAATTGCCAGCAAGCATGCATCAGAATTCTTGCAATTTATTTTCATAAATTTTGTGGTCGATGTGCAGCTGTTTGTCCAATACACTAATAGGTGTTGTCTATTACGCAACGTCCTTATATCGTTGCGAAGTGGACCTTTGCACATTGGACATATTTACATGTTAATGGCGATTTCTTCTTTGTCATATATCCTAGAACCACAATTCAACACTTACCTTACAATGCACAAGGTACAAAATGTAAGTTATGATTATGATGAATTTTATGATTTTTTTTATGGTATTCTCTTGGAAATATGGACCGTTGAGAAGTAGACAAAAAAATAATACGATGTCAACTGTGTCAACAAATTTAATCACCTAAGAGTAATGGATTGAATCATATCTGTTTTATGCTATTTTACAGATGGAATAATAGATGACAAACGTTTCTACAGAAAAAAATGTCATCTAAATTACATAACGAGCGCTCTGTAGACTATTTAGTGTTGGCGTTGCGAAGTGGACTTTTTTCTTCGCACGCCCATTTAAAACTTATATGAGAAAATTTGTTAAAAATACCCCTAATGAATGAACTCTTTTTAATTGTTTGAATGTATTTCTAATAGATAACAGTTAAAAAATGGCAAACAAAATCAAGCAAATTTTACAAAAGATGGGATGTTTGCAGATATTTTTCATTGTGGGACAGACGTTTTTTGCTGTTTTGGGGCACTTAAGTCCAAAATATTCACAGATGCCCTATTTAAAAATGAATAAAATATTATGTCGATTGTCGAGCAGAGCTATAATTACCAACAGCGAAAAAGAAAATAGAAAAATGTTAAGATTCAAGGGATAAAAAATGCATTTTTGTTGAAAAAGTCCCATATAATGAAATATATTTGAATAATACTTGACTTTGAAATTTTATTTTAACTTCTGTCAATGAATCTTTAAATAAGAATAATATAGACGATCTAAAATATAAATTCTCACCTTATCAACAAGTCTTATTACACAACAATTCCAAGCGTTGTCAAGTATAACTATATGACAAACAGCAATTTGGACTGATGTTGGAACAAAATGTGTGTGTGTGTTTCGAGGATGCGTCTAGGTAAAACACATTATGATACATATTTTCTAATAAAAATTGAAAAAAAATGTACAAAAATGTCCACTTTGCAACGGTCCACTTCGCAACGATTTTTTCCACTTCGCAACATTTACGAGGAGTGAATAACGCCGTTACGCATTGGACATAATCACACATTTAGCTGACAATGCGCCAAAACTGCTACTAGCTGTTCCTCTTGTTTTAATATTAATTGCCAGCAAGCATGCATCAGAACCACTGTGACAATTAAATATTTTCAGTTGGTATTCGGTTTAAAGGTGTAAAGCAAACAGTACGTATTAGCCACTCTGGTTTGTTGTAGCTCACGAGACGAATGTGTTAAGATCTTATAAACTTGAAGTCATAAAAGGTAAATTAACAAATATTGCATATTTTAATCCCATTAAATAACACTATGATGTACAACCAATGAAATGCATATGAAATAATGTCTCCACAAATACATGGTTGATCCAAGCAATGGAACAACGTACGCCTCTATTGTTGTTCTTCATTTTAAAGTGTCAATGTGACCTTCAACAATGAGCTTTGCTCATACCTCATAGTTAGTTCAAGTCTGCTCTAAGCATCGTAAGACCGAAGTCAAACAACGCTACATCCATGTATTTTTTGGTTTTGTTTTTTGTTTTTGTTTTTGTTTTTTGTTTTTTGTTTTGTTTTTTTTTTGGCTTTTTTTGTTCATTGAAGCGGGATCGTACGCAAGCATTAAAATAGCTATATGATGTATGCATTTTATAGATTTAAATCTATGTTAATATTTTTTGATATGGGATAATAACAATACTATTTTCTTCAATGCATTGGTTGGATTATTAGAGCTCCAGTTGATACATTGGTCCATAACAACTGTAGAAGACTACCGAAAAAACAAAAGTAGTGTTAATTAAACCCTAGAGACATGGCGAAAACGAGAAATAAGAAAACAATGAGACATCTATATGAACATGAAAGTAAAAACAAAACATTGAAATCGTTGCGCTTGCAGTACGAACTCAAATTTTAAGGGTTTACATATTATAATTTTATGTATGTCCTGTCCCGTATAGGACACCCGTCACAATGGCATTGAAACAATCCAGAGTTTAGTCAAGACCGGGAATGTGAAAATGTAAAATGTAGTAGCAATGCCCCTTTTTTGAGCTCATATATGATAACTCTCTTTTCTGGTTTTTTATTTTTTGTTCTGTTGTGTTTTTTTGTATTTACTCTGGTTTTTTGTATGTTTTTTTCTTTTTCTTTTTTTTTTTTTTTTTTTTTTTTGAATTCTATTTTTGTGTATCTTCTGATTCTTTCTCGCTGTTTTTTGTTTGAAAGATGGCCCGGATAACATCTCTATTTGCATTCTGTATATGCAATTGCCGAATAATTGCAGTACTAATTTGAAGCAGATAATGCAGACTCCTACCCGCGTGATAACCAAACAGGTCTGATTTTTTCAGCTCGCGCTCAGAAGTGTTGGTTTGATTCTTATCGTTTCAGATCTATACTTTGCGTTACATCTAATCTCCATTTCCTTCTTTGATGTTCGAATTGTTATGTCAACTGTTCTTTTCTATGATTTAAGACAGGCAACAAATAAAAACAAGTTAAAACTGATATTGGTGGACATAATCTAAATTTTACTGCAAGAAAAAATAAAGTTTCAACATTTATTAATTAAACTTGTTTTAAAGCAAAACTCATTGTTGAAGGCCACATAGTAGTAATTCAAGATGAAGAACAACAAAAAAATGTTTTACTAAGTATTTGTAGAGACGTTTTCTTATGTACATTTACTCCATATCCTTTTAGTGTTATAAAGTGCCGTTTCTTTCTTTTTCATACTTTGTTATGATTAATTTTTGTTTATGTCAACTTAAACGTAATTTTACCTATACTATGAAGTGAAATTCTAGTGACATCAGAATTGGGACATAAAACAGATTATAAAAACAAATGGTTGGAAGTTAAATGTAGCTTCAAGGCAGAAAGCACTTATCTATGTAAACTTAAAATACATAAATAAAAAAAATTGTAAAATGGGTATCTCCCTGGTGCAAAGCTCTGTCCTTAGCCGAGTTTGGCTGTGTATTGAGATCCTTTTGATTTTTTGTTCTCTATCAGCCTTTATACACCTTTCGATTTCTGAATTCCCAATGTTTTGATTATATATTCAATGACATAAGTTGTTGGAGAGGAGGGCTGGGATCTTTTACCACGATTATTCTCTTTTTGCTAGTCATGAGAACATTCTTCTTTTTCACAATTAGATCAATGATTTTTTTAAATATTTTATAGATTATTCTAAGCTTACATAAGTTATTTATAGACTTTATCATCGAATAACTTTTGTAAGCACATAATCATTATTCCTCCGTTCTCTTCCTTTTAAAATTCGCATTAAATTAAGAGCATATTTCCAGACCCCTTCAAATAAGGTCATGGGTTAAGATTTGATCAGAGTAACTAATTAAAACAACAACAATACTTTTATTTTGATATGCATTAAAATATAGATGTGTCTTTCATTAGTTTGCAGTAATTTTTTTAAAAAGGTACAAACGTATTCAAGAACGTTTTGCAGTCATGTTTTATAAATTTCTAAATGAGAGCATAGCATCATATTAATTCCCATTGAATGTTGTTTTACGGAAATGCTTCTTTCATTCTTTAGAAAAAAAGAAGGGAAACGGGGAATGTGTAAAAGAGACAACGACCCAAAGGGGAGTAATAACAGCTCAAAGCCACCATAAGATCTTCAATAGACGGTGAGGAAATCCCACAACCAACGGCCGGTCGAATTCGGCTCTTAAATAAGAGTTATCGAGTTCAGCAAAATAAACACCATCCTAGACTCCTATAGAGAGTAAACTTAGTGCACACAAAGGCATAATAAATTTCCTGACTTAGGGCTTTGTATATTTTTCAACTAGATATGCTTTTGTCAATTCGAACTTTTATTGCAGCTTTCCAAAAATTCATTTGTACTTGTATAATATACCTATGGATTGTTTTCAGTTGCAAAATTGTTTTTACTTTTGAAATCTTAAGTGAGTATCTTAAACGTCTGGTTGTACTATCATTGGAAATAGCGTGTGTTGTTTTCAGTGTTTAAAGTAACGGTGGCGTTTCAAACAGTTCGTTAAAAATTAAGATATCCCAAAACCCTTTATGTACTTTCCTTTATATATATATTTTTTTAGAATTTATCAATGCTAAAGTCGTGTTTTGACACGTCTTGGTGATTGTACAACTCGGTATTTTGTTATTTTATATATGCGAGCTAGGAATGCTGGTCTTAGTGTGTTGCTACCTGCCAAAAGTCGGTGGTTCTCTCCGGGCACTCCGGCTTCCTCCACCAATAAAACTGACCGTCATGAGATAGCTGAAATACAGCTCAAAGTGACGTTAAACCCCATATAAATCAATCAATCAATCAATCTTAGTGTACTATTTTAGCGAAGCTATCTAAACATTTATATAAAGTATGATTTTGTAGACGGTATTGTTATTGAAGCGATGGTAAAAAGGATTAACGCTTGCTTGCTGAATAAATCTTTGATTCAAGAATGCATGCAGTTGTAAATGTAATATTCTGTAACTATGTTACAGCAGGGTTGCTTGTATTGGACGTTTTATTGTGTGGCGACGTAAATAAGGGTTTAGATACGTTATGTTCATTAGATATGGGAATACGATATGCTGTTGTCGATATTTTTGGTGACGATGCAGTTACATTTTTAATTGGAAATTGTACAGGTTTATTCATTTGAAAATTTCTATGCTCTATTAATGATGTTGTAAAGGTTGTATTATTTTGTGACGTAGATATAGGTTTAGATGTGTTAGTTTCATGATACTTTGTCAAAAGATATGCTGCTGTCTTAACAATATTTTGTGGTGATGCAGTTATAACTCTAGTAAGAACATGTTCATTATTACTGGTCGTTACGTACGGTTTTGTTGATGAAATAGTTTGTAAATTTGCTGTTGTTGGTTTATGTTTTCTTTTTTTAAAATCATTTATCATTAGGTATGCTAAATAGAACCAGTTATCAGGACAAGACACATCCTTAATTATACCGGGTACGTATTGTTGTATTGAAACTTCTATATTCAGTTTAGATATTGATTCCTTCGTATACATTGCCATCAACACTTGTTGATCGGTATTTGCTAAACCTTGTGAAATATAATATTTTACAGTTCTTTTGTACTGATCACAAAATTTTTGAAGCGTCTTTTCTGTTCCAATAAAAGCGTTTCCTGTTATCCATACTTGGTTACCTATGAAGATGGAACGGGCACTACTCTTTGAAGGGTCCGAATTAAAAAGTCTATTATATGATATATGTGTATCAGTAAAATTTGGTGGTAATTGCACGTGAAATGTCTTATTGGAACCGGCAATGTCTCTAAAAACTCCGATGTCGAGCCAACAGTAGTGTCGTGAATAAAAGTATTTATTCTTTATTGCATCATCTACAAATGCAAATTTAGAATGTTGAAGTAAAGAATAATCTGGAATCACCGTATTAGGTTGATGTCTTGGGTATCCTGGTTTCTTAAAAATGCTCTGTACTTTTTCCTTCAATTTGAATGGCCATAATTTTTCTCGGGACATTTTAATGATGCGAGTGATCTCTTCTTTTCCCTTCCGCAAATTACGGATAGTATCAATGAACACATCAGAATCAGAATAAACAATGAGGGTACCGTTTAGATTTTTGTATGCTCGTGACCATTGTAAATATTGTTGTGGTGTTCTCATATTATGAAATCCGCCTTTCGGAAACTTGCCAATATTATAAAAGGCAGTCACCACTGTAATATTATAATCATAACCTCTCTTTAGAATAGCTTCGTCATTTGTATTCTTAAAAATCATCCGCCTAATCGACTCTATTGTCATAGAATCCTTGATTGACGTCATTAACTGATGAAAAATGAGAATTATCAAAATTATGAATAAGGTAAATCCAACATGTCTTCTGGTCTAAAAAAAAAGAAATAGCTATCAGAAAATAATGTTTATGCATATTATTTGAAGCACACTTCTTAACAATCGATATAAATATGTGACAAAATTGTAATAGCAAATTGGAACAGAGTTTTGAAATATTTCATTGTTTTAATAATAACATCTATTTATCCATGCCATCTTTCTATAGTAAAATACAAGTGGGTATGAGGTTGTTACTTTTTGAACCGTAAAAATGCATTGTAAAATATATAAATACATGAAAATAGACCGTCTCCGTGCTGTACCAATTCTATAATCAAATTCTGGAAAATGTTTGAAATTGAAAAAAAAATTAAATTGTTTAATATAGTCTCAAAACACATAATTAAACAGAACTATTTAAAGTTTTTTTAGATTGTGATATTAAAGTGTGGACTACACGCAATTGCATGAAAAACGTGTATACAATGTTGGCAATATGAATCACATATTCTACAATGATGAAACAAATACAACATTTATCTAGGTTATCAACAAATTTTCTTTTAGAAACAAATAAAACTAAAAAAGAATGAAAAAACGCACATATGAACGTAGCTTCGTGACACTGTTCCTTTGCCGGTTAATGTCCTATGATATGGCTTTATTAAACGAATACGAATGTCCTTTTATCTAAAGTACCATGATACGAAGCATATTATACGATCTTAATATTTCAACATATTTGTGATACCTCTTGAAACCTCAGTTTTTGTAGGGGTTCACAACGCTAGTGCTTTAGTTACTTTTGTGGCATTCTTGTTGTCTTTGACATGCTCTCTTATTTCATGTTGGATTTGAAATGCCGTGATTTTGGATTTTTTATTTTGGAACAGATTTTCGAAGATATAAAAGCCACATCAGACCAAAACAAAAATTGTTCAAAATGCTCTTATTATACCGTTGGCAAACGGGGTTACAGCGTATCACTCGTCGTTCGTCCGTCGTCTGTCACAATGTGCATGTATGTATGTTAAAGGCATATGAACCGTTCTCTATACAGGTGCATAGATTAATAGTGCTTGCGGTTATTAAAAGGTTTTCATGTCAGTTGGTGAAGTAAAATTTTGTTTTGAAACCAAGATCGGAGGTGCTAGACATGGTACTTCGTTGGAAAAATGTCATGATTATGGGAAATAGGTTACCTTAACCTATATATTAAGCAAGAGTGATTCGGGTTTGAGCTTATGTAAAATACTAGAGCAGATACAGGAATACTGTTTTGTGCGTCTTGGAATGTGAAAGGGTCCTGATTAAGATTTTGGGACCTTGACTTATTCAATTATGAGCGACTTTGGTTATAAAATTTTTATTTTGGTATTAATACCAATGATGCGTGGTAAATGGGTGAATCTTCGGGGGTTTAAGTTTAAGTTTCTGAGGCTATCTTATCTGCAGTCTGCAAACGACTTATATGCAAGCTCTCATCGCTTACTGCATCCCTATTCTTGTGTAAATTGAAGTATTCACATTTTCGTTCTGATTTAATGAAAGCATAACAATGAAATCTACATTTGTAAGATGATGTAACCAAAACGTCATCGTTACGGTTGTTCTTCATCTGCACCTTACTTTTGCGCCATTATATAGATAACAATTAAAAAATTAGCAAGTTTGTATTTTTGAATTATCATTACAAGACAGTTGAGGTCAAATATCACAGAACATCTCGAAACTAAATAATGGGATCAAAATATTTGCAAAATGTAATTAATCTTGGTTGTGCTTTTATGGTTTCATATTTTTCGCTACGCAAGATCAGATTTGTATATTAAAATGGTCACAGTTGTTCAGATTTACAATAGAAAAAGTAACAATTGAAACAGTGCCTTAATAACCCACAATGAAACAAAAATCCGATGACGAAGCCAATTTTAAGTATAAACCTTAGCCATAAACTTCATTTACGCTCATTTTATAAGTCATTGAATGAGGCTAAAACTTTTAGAGATAAAGTGTCTCACTTCAGAAATCTTAATTACTTTCTCATTCATATCCTATCTTAAAAGCTTTATAATTTTTTAGGATTATTTTCATATGAATTCTGTATTTATGATTTATTTTTCACACTCGCGTTTTTGTATATGAGACGGCCTATTGATGAAAAAATAAAATTGGACGATCAACTTTATATATTTTTCTTATTTTTTTTCTTTTTGGTAAATTTTGACATGCTCTGTTGAACGTTATCTAACAAGAAATAATCCTAAATCACATAACATATACCCACCAAATTATTTATAATAAGATTACACAATTTCAGATTTAAAAAAAAATGTAGATGGAACGAGATACATATGACAATTTGAAAGTATTCACTTCAAATCCATGTCAGGTAAAAATTTCATAATTAAAGCATCGAAATGCTTTTCACATAATATAGACATTAATGTTTGGTGTGAATAAACATATTTGCATCAAATTAGATCTCTCTATCTCTCTCTCTCTCTTTTCTTGAAGTGATAATATCAACGAAAGATGTCATTCGAACAACTCAAATTACTGAAAAAGACAGAGAGATTGTCTTTCCCATCCTAATTTTTGTCTACTTAAATTAATTACTTCTTCTTCTTGTCCTAATATACCGATAGATGAAATATTGCTCATTGAAAATAGCAGTATGGGAGTAGTATGTATTCTAACATGCTCAGTATGAAAAATGTTATAATAATTTCCGTACTTTAGTCTATTTTTGGTACGTTGAAGCAACCAAACTTTTGAAGAAGCAGAGTAATAGTTGAAAAAAAAGCTTACAATGCTGACCTTTCTGTCAATAGTTCTGTAAATCCAACCCAACCAAGACATCATTCTCTAACCACTTGACCACATCCACTGCCTGCAATTTAATTGTCATGTGAATTCAAAAAAAAAACTCTTCTGACCCTCCGAATTTCAAATTCAGTGAATATCTGTAAATTTGCACAGTTAAGAAGTTTTATTATCTGTGCATCTTGATATTATTTGATGCTTTCATTCACAATGAAAAGGCATTAGTTGTCAGAAAAGGCATATGCAAAAACTTAAATTTTACTGTTATTTCGGTATAATGTTGATCATTTAAGTCTTAAAATAGTCAGTAAACACAATTCATACAATTAATTTTAATTATCTTAATTTGTATATCGAAATTTTCCGTAGATATTGAGTTTTAACGAGTCTTAAAAAACTAAATTTCAATTTATTTACAGTTATAGAAAAAAATTCAATAGGCATGATGCAAACTTTTACAGTTGATTCGTTACTGTCGAGCGTGTAGTTTGTACAGGGATTTTTAACAGAGCAAAAACACCGTCACAAAAGCTTCTTAGTCAGGGATTTGTTCAAACTATGCTAGTTTCATTTCCCCAAAAATTCTATGGCCGTCACCATAACATCAATGAGAGACATGAAATGTCATTTTTCAAAATAAAAGTGGACATTTTCAGCTAGATAACGTCATCCCGGATTTATCTATACAAATTTTGACTTTTTCCTAGAGTGACTCACTTACTTTGTGACGGGTGTGCCGTTTACAGAGCTAAACAAGCTTATCCTTCTGGAGCACTTGATGTAACTTTCATTTTCATGGGAGTTCTTACTTTGAGTGCCCTGGTTTTGAACGTTGAGTTAATCTCTGTGCTTTGTACCTGTCTAACGTCATTGTTTTCTGTGTTCTCGTTTTGGCCATGTCTAATTTCGACTTTGGTTTTTGTAAATACCACTTCTTTGTAACTTCGGTATTAAAATCATATTGAATTAAAATTCCAATGATTTCCCTGAGATGTTGATCTTGCCCCTAAATATGATTTTTGTAATCTGATCTTTAGATATATGTATTCCTGAATCTTGTGCCCTAAATAATTTGTTGATCTTTGCAGCGGTTTTTTTAAACTGAAACAAATTCGTAAACTCTGCAGCATGAAAAGCCTGCAAAGTTTACCTTGACCATTGATCCAAAACTCATATGGTCGAAAAACATAACCAAAAGAGTTCAATATTATAAATAGAACAGTGTTTACAGAAGAAACTTGTTATCGCCATAAGCATCACAGTACATCGTAAAATAAGAAACAGGGCAGATAATTTGCTAAACAAGCATTACAAAAATATCTTCATAAGAGCTTTATTGATAAACAAAGTGTACCAGAACATCCGATTTGTAGTGTAACAAAATGCTCCGTATAAAGAACAACAATAAAAGCGTTGTTCCGTTGCTCTGTTTTACAATGTATTTGTAGAAACTACGAGGGTTGTCCGTAAAGTTCGTGGACAAGGATAAATAAAAATAAAAGCAGCGTTTTATATATTTAAATTTTGCATATTCGCAAGCTTTAAGCTTATATGAATTCAGATATATAAAAGTTCATCCAATTTTGCATGAAAAATTGTAAATATGTCTTCGTTAAAAGCTCATGAATAGTGACCCGGAGCAACACGAATATTACATGTCAAACTTAGTGTATAAAATTTATTATTTTGCACGGGGTATAATGTCTAGTTTTAGTTTTTGATGGATGTGAAAAAATAAGTTGAAAGTGGTTGGCGTTGAGATCGTTTGACTTTAAAAATCAAATTATTTTATTTATTAATGCTTTAGAGTTCTAAAATATATATCCATTCTTTGGTCGTGTGTCAAACGGAAAAGATAAAATAAATTTGACATTTAAATCGATGATGAATTCGTCCGCAAATCGTATCAAACATCGTCCGTGCATGAAATTTAAAACCGAACACAATGAAATAAAGGCTTAGGACACTAACAAGTAAGTCAGTATGGTTTCTTTTATATGTATTTGAAACATTTGACTTATAATTCATGAAATATAATGTAAAAATATTCTGATATTGAAGAAAATAAGGACTAAATCAATACTGGGTGGATGCCAATAGTGTAGGTAAAAATGGATGGATGCAACACATTTTCGTTATATATCAACGACTAAAATAGATTTTTACTTATTAGTTTTATACCCTTTATCACTTAACATTAATGAAAAATATAAACTTCGCCCATTTTTGTTAAGACCAGACTGAAGAACGTTGGATGATAATCTTAATTTTCAAACTAGATATCAACCAAATTAAAACATTTATAAGGTTATAAATAAAAAAAATCTCGCTTTCAAAGAAGAAAATAGCAAGACTAATCCTGAAGCATTGGTGCAACATTAATAGTGTCTACAATTCTAAAGTTGTTCTCTAAATATCAAGTGGCTGTACATTGGGTTTGTAGTTCATGAGAAGAAAGAAACGTTATAACAAGGTATCTATGAGCATCTTCTTTTATTACTAGAAATACATCGCTTTCAACTTCAGTTTCTAGTTACATACAAGTACAGATTTCAATTGCATTTGACATTACAGAATGGTTATACTGAAAAAAATGTTCCGGAATGTTTCATTTAACATTGTAGAGAAATCTTTGAAGAAAACAAATTCTTTAATGCTTAAGCTTTCAAATGTTGACTGATTCTACAGGCAGATGTTGTCATGACGTGTATGTTGGTGCAGCCAGCAGTCTAGAATGACTATGTAAGGCTTGTGATAAGACTGCAAGTTTGTATAAAGTACCATTGGATAGAATAGCTTGATAAAAGTTACCCTATAAATGCAAAACAATGAAAACCGTTTACCATGGTAAGCCAAAAGTAATAAAAAAATCTGAAAACCCATAACACATTATGGCAGTCTATACAAGTTTGTATCAAGTTTGTTGCGTGCGGATGGAATAATGGAAAATTGACTAAGTTGGTAAAAATGCGGAATGATAACACAAAGCTACAGACAGAATTTCAAGTTTCCAATTTCAGAAAAAAGCTTGATAAAAGTTGTGACGGAAACATGGAATGACGGGAAAATGATGAAGTCAGTAAACGGATAGCAGTAACCCGACAGGTTTGAAAATGTATCCCATAATATGGTATGACAATACAAGCTTATGACAAAATTTTAAGTTTGTATTATTTACCTTTACACAGAAAAGCTTGACAAAAGTAATGACGGACGAAATGACGGATTCTAAAGCAACATTTATGCAACAGACGATTTGGCTGGTCAAAAGTGACCGTCAATTACGCCACATGACTGTCTCGGATATAGTAGGACATCCACTACGCCGCCATTTGGTGGCCATTTTGAAACACTGAAGGTTGAATCTTCTGGATTTCATTTATAATACAAAACAAGAGCCTGTATCGCTCACCTGGTCCTTGATTTACATAGACATTTTATGTTAAAGAGCCAATATACATGTTATAATAAAACTATAGTTCCAATATGCCCAATTAGTTTAAGGGGAGAAGACCGCCGTTAGTGTTTCCCATGGGTCCAATGATAAACTATGTTTCCCGCTGGCAGCCATCTTGGATATCATGCAGACCTGAAAAACACTTTTTTGTCAGGGACCACCAAAGGACTATTGTGGCCGAGTTTGGTTCCAATTTGCTTAATAGATTCAGAGAAGAAGATCTTTGAATGTGTTTTCCTTTAGGGTCCAATGTTAAAACTATGTTTCCCGCTGGCAGCCATCTTGGATATCTTGCGGACTTGAAAAACACCTTTTTTGTAAGGGACCAGCAAACGACTATTGTGGCCAAGTTTGGTGCTAATTGGCCCAGATGTTTCAGAGAAGAAGGTCTTTGAATTTGTTTCCCAAAGGTCCAATGTTAAAACTATGCTTCCCGCTGGCGGCCATCTTGGATATCACACGGACCTGAAAAACACCTTTTTTGTAGGGGACTACCCAGGGACTATTGTGGCCAATTTTGGTTTCAATTGGCCCAGTAGTTTCAGAGGAGATCTGTGAATGAAAAGTTTACGCCGGATGGACGACGGACGGATGGACGGAGGGACGACGGACGAACGCAAAGTGATGGCAAAAGCTCACCCTGGCATTAGCCAGGTGAGCTAATAAAACATGATACTAAATTTCAAAAATCTATTAATTCAAATTACTTCCAATTTGAAGCGTACAGCAAACATTGGTGAAAATACAGTTCTAAAGACAAGACAGTTTTACGTTGTAAAGACAAATGACGTCAGTTCACGGAATTTTTATTTTGTGCCTTTTTTCACACAAATAAACTACATAAATTTCTGTAGTTGCATTAGAATATAGCATTGTTTGAATATCCGAGGGCATGGGTCTTAGTTGGACGGTCATAAATATACGTTTACAGGCTCTGCTTATACGTGTCGCCTGTAAACTGCATTTTTGACCGTCAAATTTACATATGACGCTCTCGGGTATTCAAATAATCTACTGTTTTTGCTAAAATGACGTTCACTGGTAAAATAGTAACCCCTTCTGCTTCGGAAGAGGGTATAAAAATCAGCAATGACATGGAGAATGTGCCTTTTTCTGAAGCAGGGTATAACGAAATTGTACATGCATGCAGAATATAATTATGCTGAATTAAATCGACACGTAACCAATTAAATGATATTGACTAAATACACACGAGTCAGTCTATATAAGTGATAAAACCAAGCAACGCTTTTGTTGTTGTTATTCTTATCCTTGAAGTCACCATTAGGACTCCTACAATGACTTCTAAGTATAACAATTTATATATCACCATACATAATTATCTCATTAGGTTTAAGTAGAACTTCAAATCCAACCAAAATTGTCGTGTCCCACTTGTATCCAGCCATGAAAGGTTTAGTCTAAGGTTTTATGTGTTTATACAATGAGTTGTATGAATAAAGGTTATAAAAGTTGAAAACCGGATTCATTGTTTCAAAATCTAGCTATGGCGTAAAATCAAATGGCTTAAGATACATGATTCTTAGTGATGTAAACAATATAACGTAGAAAGAAAACAACAGTAGCTGTATTTGACACGATTTGTAACAAAAACCAGAAAGATTTTTGTTAAAAACCAATGCGGCACCAGAAAGCCTTTGACGATATCTAAAGAATTGGCATATCCATTAAGGCGAAAAGTTCTTTGTATGACAGACAAAAAGATATTAACCTACCTTGTCGTGTAATTTTGTTGTGTTTATTCTCGCATCCCACCGGAAATCGCATTATTTTATTGCATCCATCCAAAAATGAAACTAGACTTTATACCCCGTGTTTTGTAGGTATTTTATTAAATTCAATAAATTGTGAAATGAAAATGACATTGAATGTTTATATTATGTTCAACATCAAATGTGCCAAATTTCAACTTCTAAAGGCTTGAAATGACAAATTAACAGATCTTTAAATGTCTCATGGCAAAGTAAGAAATTCTGGAAAACCTGACGTTTTTTGATAACGCCGAGCTGTGACGTGAGTTTAGTTTTGTTCAGATATCGGGAAACACCCTCAAATACAAAAATATATTCCCGAAATATTAAGAAAAAGCTATAGTTAAGTGTGTTTTGCATCAATGTTCAAGTGGTACAGACATTTTTTGAAAAAGAACCAATTAAAAGGATGGATAAAATATGTAAAACTAGCTATACTTCATAAATCTCAAACTGTATAAGTTCCATGGTAATACTGACCATGATTTCCGACTATCAATTAATGTAGTTTGCAAGTAGTTTAATATTGAGAACTTTTCCGCACAAGAAATTATGTAAAATGCTCTAAATATTTTAAAGACAGGAAAATACAAATCCCGAATTTGTTGAAATCGAGTTCTTCATAAAATGCTTACCCCAAAGATTAGGACGTCAGACAACGTCAACATTTTACGAGTTTTGTGCTCCGTGTGTATAACAACATTGGTCTGTTTTGCTTCGACAGAAAAATTATTACTAGCGCTCTGATTGCGATGATATTTTGCATACTTATGCAGCAAAACACATTGTAACTGAAAATATAAGTTTCATATACATTCTCGTTATTTAGCAATTTTTATTTAGATTGTCCACAAACTTTACGGACAACCCTCGTATTTCATAAATGCATTTACTCCATATTGAAGTTTTTCAAAATTGATAAAAGTATATAATTAAAAAATTAATCACAAGTTTTTAAAATTCAAGTAGATCGGTAAATCGACCTACCTCTACCACCAGCAAAATCCACTTCTTTCTACATTTAGTACGAGTTTTCCTTAAAGTGTATAAAAACATGAAAGTAGTGAGAAATACATAAACATGGGTAATAACAAATTTACTGGATAGAATTGTCGAGAGCCAAAGTTCAAGGCCCAAGTATGGTATACGTTAAAGTAGTTCCAGCATGCTTAAAATTAATACGCACCAAATTAGTCAAAATTTATATAAGTTAGGTATGTGAGTATACGTTTAAGTAATTCCAACTGATTGAAGAAAATATTATTGCATCATATGTATATACAGTTATATAGGTATATAGGTCTACGGGTCTACAGGTCTACAGGTAGACAGGGCTACAGGTCTATAGATGAACAAGCATACAGGTATAAAGGTCTTCGGGTCTACAGGTTTACAGGTCTACTGGTCTACAGGTCTACGAGTCAACAGGTCTACGGGTCTACAGATCTACAGGTATATGGGCATGAAGTTCTACGGGTCTACAGGTCTACGAGTCTACAGGTCTACGGGTCCACAAGTCTACAGGTATATGGGCATGAAGTTCTACAGGTCTACGAGTCTACAGATATAATATGTGATGCCTGAGTAGCTTTCAGTCAGATGCAAACAATAACAGGAAAGAAGCCTGTTCACCATCATGATACATCTTCAAGACGTCTTATTTTGAGTGAAGCTGTATGTTTCGCAAACATAAACAAAAATAACCAAACATCAGGTATCATATATTTTCTTTTAATTTTTAATGATAAAAACGAAAATGCACATGAAAAGAACAAATGAACAAATGTTTGTTTGCCTGATTCATTAGTTACAATACTGTATAAAGTGAGCAGTATTTCATCTCTGTCAGGACAGGAACAAATAAAGATATGAAACCTTTAAAGTTTAAAGGTGTTTATATGCTGTGGTTGGTTCATTTAGTTGGGCCATAAAGGATAATAACATTATTACTGAACAGAATTGTCAAAAGCCGAAATCCAAAGTAGATACAGAACCAACAGCAAAGTCGTAACCCAAGGGTCCTGACTTGGTACAGGTATCTCAAAAGAACTGATGTTTTAAACCGGTTTCATTTCTCGCCAAGCTTTCAATTGCATTACCGTCACAACTCTTTAGCAGTTGCCATAGAAAACCGTTTTCATTTTTCGCCAAGCTTTCACTTGCATCACCGTCACAACTCATCAGCAATTGCCATAGAAAACCGTTTTCATTTCTCGCCAAGCTTTCACTTGCATTACCGTCACAACTCATCAGCAATTGCCATAGAAAACCGTTTTGATTTCTCGACAAGCTTTCACTTGTATTACCGTCACAACTCATTAGCAATTGCCATAGAAAACCGTTTTCATTTCTCGCAAAGCTTTTACTTGCATTACCGTCACAACTCTTTAGCAATTGCCATAGAAAACCGTTTTCATTTCTCGCCAAGCTTTCACTTGCATTACCGTCACAACTCATCAGCAATTTCCATAGAAAACCGTTTTCATTTCTCGACAAGCTTTCACTTGTATTACCGTCACAACTCATTAGCAATTGCCATAGAAACCCGTTTTCATTTCTCGCCAAGCTTTCACTTGCATTACTGTCACAACTCATTAGCAATTGCCAAAGAAAACCGTTTTCATTTCTCGCCAAGCTTTCACTTGCATTACCGTCACAACTCATTAGCAATTGCCATAGAAACCCGTTTTCATTTCTCGCCAAGCTTTCACTTGCATTACCGTCACAACTCATCAGCAATTGCCATAGAAAACCGTTTTCATTTCTCGCCAAGCTTTCACTTGTATTACCGTCACAACTCATTAGCAATTGCCATAGAAACCCGTTTTCATTTCTCGTCAAGCTTTCACTTGCATTACCGTCACAACTCATCAGCAATTGCCATAGAAA
>MJUU01012155.1:0-19754 GCA_002080025.1 Modiolus philippinarum | reverse complement strand
CCATAGAAAACCGTTTTCATTTCTCGACAAGCTTTCACTTGTATTACCGTCACAACTCATTAGCAATTGCCATAGAAAACCGATTTCTCGCCAAGCTTTCACTTGCATTACTGTCACAACTCATTAGCAATTGCCATAGAAAACCGTTTTCATTTCTCGCCAAGCTTTCACTTGCATTACCGTCACAACTCATCAGCAATTGCCATAGAAAACCATTTTCATTTCTCGCCAAGCTTTCACTTAAATTACCTTTCACAACTCATTAGCAATTGCCATAGAAACCCGTTTTCATTTCTCGCCAAGCTTTCACTTGCATTACCGTCACAACTCATCAGCAATTGCCATAGAAAACCGTTTTCATTTCTCGCCAAGCTTTCACTTGCATTACCGTCACAACTCATTAGCAATTGCCATAGAAACCCGTTTTCATTTCTCGTCAAGCTTCCACTTGCATTACCGTCACAACTCATCAGCAATTGCCATAGAAACCCGTTTTCATTTCTCGCCAAGCTTTCACTTGCATTACCGTCACAACTCATCAGCAATTGCCATAGAAACCCGTTTTCATTTCTCGCCAAGCTTTCACTTGCATTACTGTCACAACTCATCAGCAATTGCCATAGAAACCCGTTTTCATTTCTCGCCAAGCTTTCACTTGCATTACCGTCACAACTCATCAGCAATTGCCATAGAAACCCGTTTTCATTTCTCGCCAATCTTTCACTTGCATTACCGTCACAATTCATCAGCAATTGCCATAGAAATGTTGTAGCCGACGAAAAGAAATGTTTACAACGTTAAAAAGTTACGCGATTTTTCTTCTCATATTGATACCTTGTATGTCATGAAGTGAAATGGTCGCCTGTTTAACATAAACGTTCAAATTTCAGGTTGCATAGTCTGAAAAAGTTTAGACTGTAATGCAGACTGTAAATCTTATCATGTTCAGGATAACCTGTTCTCCTTCTAGATTGGTTCTATAATAAAGAAGTAAAACAAAGTTTTAAGAGTTGATAATTATTTCCTTCCATTGTCCTATGTTCAAAGTTGTTTTGTTAACGACATAGTTTAATTACTCAGATATTTTTTTTTATAGAATTTTGATAGGAACAATGGTCCGTGCCAGATATACAATTTGATCTATATTTTTGTTGTAGTTATATTTTATGGTCTCCAAAAAAAATTTATGACTGGCTCTTTGTTGCTATTGCATCATTTATTTTGTTATTTCTTTTTGTCTGCTTTGTTTTGTTTTTTTTTTAGTATTGTTCATATGATACAGAGGCAATCTTGTTTTTGAAAAGAATAAGTAATTGTTAGGTTCGAGATGAGCCACTTGGTACAGTTATAACACTAGGGTTAAAGTATGAATATGTTTACTTAGTCTTTACCAAACTGGGTTTAGTAAAACTTGCTTCATGTATTTTCATTGTTTATTGTTCATTTCAAATATTATGCAATATATTGAATTCTTGATTTTACATTGTGTAATTTTCTGCATATCAAAACAAAAAGACTCCTTGTTGAATGCTATAACATGTGTAACAGACAAACATTAAACAGCAGACAGCATACCTACAATGTATACCGTACCAATTGAAAAGCATTTTTATTTTTTCCCATAAACGCCATATTTCCGTAATTTTGCTGTATACTACTATATCTTAATGATATTTCTGTAAAAAATATTTGATCACATTGTCACATTAATTTAAAGGTCATATCGTGCTTATGTTAAACGTAAATAACATTCAGAGAGGTTTAGTTTCACCCTAATAATTTATCAGTAATATCTGAAGAACGAGATCATCAACCTATCATTTTTTTTTATTTTTACTCCTTTTTTTGTCTTCTAGCAAAATATCACATTTACAAAACACACTCAAAGTAAATTAAGACGGCCCCTAGCACCGGTTTGAGCGGAATTTGTTGATAGATGTTCGACATTTATACATGCATGCTTGTAGAAAATCTGCAGAGATAAAAGACTTCAATGTACCATTTAGCAATTAATTTTTTCTTTAGTCAATGCTTATGACTGTCGCAATCTGACTAGAAGTAACGAACACTTTTTTACAAAAACCCAGGACGGCTTCAACATGAGTAACGAGTACTTGTATAAAACTTTGTCTTGTTATTACATCATACTTTCAAACTTATTTCTTGGTATAGGTGTTCAGTTGCAGATTTTTCTCTATTATGCAATTATCTCGTATTTTCATACTTTAAATTTTATCCGGGTGAATATTAAATTACATAACAAAATGTTTCAGTTTATTTGATAAACGGTAAAGTTTATTATTTAAAAAACGATTTCTGATTGGATGAAAATAAACCAATTCAAGGAAATTTTGTTTATTGTAAGAAGTTGGATTTTCCTTTTTTCATCACTTTTGAGAAAATCTAGAATTATGAAAAACCAAAAAATTATGTGTAAAACGATTGAACATGAGATATGGATTATTTAAGTAGGTTAATACAAGCGGGTCTTTGCGTTTAAAACATGGTCATACCTTATATTTGTCAATATACCGTGAGAATAGTGAGTTATACAATGAAGACAAATATAACGTTGTACCATGTTCTAATTCGAGTTTGGTTAAATTAGATCATTTTTAAACTTCTAAATAGTTTTAGCAAGAACCAGTCTGAATTTTTGTGCCTTTATTAAAAGTAGGAAAATGCAAATGTAAGATGTACTTAGTGTAATAGTGCATTGTTAATGTAGCATTTGATAAACAGACTATAATTTTATATACTAGTTTTCATCACTGTCTCCTTTACGGAGTGTATTATTCACGATTGATTCGCTAGGCGAGAGCTAGATGCACACTTTCACATTAGACTTAGCTATCTTCATGACCGCTTATTTATCAAGACTTTAAAAATCCGTTTCATACGATCATTTAAACAATTTTCTTTAATAGATATCAGTCCCTTGTGAAAAATTTAGAGTTTCGATCCGAACTGTGATTCAAGATTATTTTTTACTTAATACTGGGGTGGTCATCTCTTATTGCTGTCTATGACCTTTCAATAGCAATTACTGTTGAGTTGCTCCTGCAATGTAAGGCGAGGTTTGGCGCGCCATAAAACCGGTTTAACCCACCATTTCTTTTCAAATGCCTGTACTAAGTCAGGACCGTTGCAGTCGACAATTTGCCGGTGGTTTTCAACTTTGCCTCTTGATCAGGTTACAGAGGTTTGTAATATTACCTTCACAATGCCCTTTGCTACAGAAACGTTAACAACATTTTTTTGTTTCAGTCACACATTTTGATTTTGACTGAATTTGTTTTCTCGTTGCGTGTTTAGGTGTATAGCAAATTAGGAAATATTGGTACCAAGTCAAAGATCGATGCCAATCATGAATGAAAAGAATACAAACGGGACACGCAAGACTCTATTTATAGAAATTGTAATTACTTTCAAATTAATTCTGAAAACAGACTGTTGTAAAATACCAATAATGTCTGCGAAGTGTCGTGATTTCAAACCTTGACAGTGGTTTAAAAACATTTTGATTTTCTACGGATATATCTGCTAAACAGTCTCTTTCTGGATAAAACATGCCTTTGCTGGCTTTAAACCATTAATGTATCGTGCCAAACATCAGAAATAAGCTTTTAAGATAAAAATATCAATAAGCCATAGATTTACTATCGTTATTTGTTTCTATTAATAAGTTCGATGATATGGAAAATTTCTTCTATTCAAACGTTTGAAGGTGTAGATTGAATTTCTTGCGGATGAAGACAACATTTATAGATGTAAACTGCAATAAACTTACCAGCAGTTGATGTTTGCTAATTTTTCCGAACAATATTGTTAATTTTTGTTTACATCCTACGTTTTTCACCTTAATTATTCCCACTAGAAATTTCCTACAAGGACGTTTAAATGTTCCATACCCTTTATGGGTCACTTCGTTAGCTTATTCAAAAAAAAGTACATTATAGTTTAAGGTTACATTACAGCGTGTCAGATCGATTTTGCAAAAGCGTGTCTGCGTTGAAGCGTTGTAGATATTGTCCTTCGATAGTAATTTGTCACGGAACGTCTCTTTCTAATTTATATATTGCTGTCTGTCCATTGAAAGCTTCAGATGTAAACAAAATAGAAAACGGAACTAAAATATTCAATAAAATATTTAAAAAAGGAAACAAATAAATAATTAATAATCAAAGGACCTTGCCCCTAAAAATATGGAAACGTCTTTAATTGTACAAAAGAATGGTCCTAATAAAAACACGATATAATGACTATAATTTTATACAACTTGCAGCTTGCATCGGACTGCATGTTGTGTTAGACCACTGTCTTTGTCTTTTCTTTGTTAGACCATTGTCTATATCTTTTCTTTGTTTTTAAAAATTGGTATTAATCATTACTGACTATAACTAATCATTTACAATGAATTGAACTGAAGAGCGAATGCAAAAAGTCCAATGAAAAACCATGCACTTCATTGCGCACCTTCCGCGTTGTTATAAAAAAGTTCCATTGAATGAACACCAAACCTGTTGAGTAAAGTGTTAAATGACAACTAAGAGGTTGTTAAATTTGGTATTATTTTCAACAAAGTAAATACACTTACCAGGTGAAGTTGTGAAGATGTATGCAAACCCCTTTTTCCTATTGACGTGTCGAATCTCAATGCAAATAATATCTCACTTTGTTCACCACTGTTGAACGAGCTTTATGTTGCATTATTATATTGTAAGGAAAAATGAAAGGATATGGAGTGAATGTACATGTGACAAAATGTTTTTTTTAATTAAAAGTCGATAAAGTATGACATGCAAGTGCGCAAGTTAGTTGACTGTTTCCTGTTGTATTCTTAAATTATTTCATTCAGTAAACATTGAAAGAATTTGGAGAACTGCACATGAGATAAAAGTCTTTGCAAATAAATTGTAGAACCATTAAATGGACCAATGCTTTTATTGCAACAGTTGTTCTTCATCATGAAATCACCATGAGGCCTTCAACAAGGGGCTTTGCTCATACCTCACAGTAAGTTCAAGACGGCCCCTACTACTGGTTTGAGAGGTATCCATTGATAGATGTCGAATAACACTACATCTTTGATCATGTTATTTGAATTTGACCATACCATCTTCAAAAAATTTCTATTTTTTTTAAATGAAAACCCATTTGAATAGAATTTAATAATAAACAATATAGTGTTCCAAGAAGCAATTACCAGGTATATAAATAAAACATACCTTGAAAGCTGATAACAAATAGAACCTTCCATAAATAAACATTGAATGAATATGGAGTAAATGCACATACGAAAAATTCTTTACAGATACAATGTGTAGATACAGTCAATAGAACAACCTAATCGAAATTACCCCTTCCATCTTCGGCTTATAAAACTTCTCGAAACTGGAGCGCAACCATTTGGGAAAAGATGTATGAAAAGTTTTTTACACTCTCAATTGAATTGTTCGCGATTGGATGGCCATTTAAGCTTTCCATTTTTTAGATGATATTGTTTTTTTTGTTCTTTAATAGCATTTATCCATCTTCTTTGCTGGTTTTATCAAATATTTTAATTTTATCTGCAATAAGGAGAAATAAGTTATCATCTGCAGAAACTGAATCTACAGTAACTTCTATAGTCTATAGTTTCTGACAAATCATCTACTATACTCAGTCTGACCATTTTACTTTGTGGTAGCATAGGTACATGTATTTGGTTGCGTGATTTTGTCTTGTACATGCTACATGTAATTTATTGCTCACTTTATAAAAGCACCTAATAAGCAAATAATAGATATTGTAAAACAGTTTTTATTTTTTACTCTTGATACAGCAGCTTTTGTGATAGCATTGGTCATAAAAATTTGCATTGAACAATAGTTAGGCTTTTCGCTAACAACCACACGGCTTAAAACAACTAAGTTGCCATCAGATATATTAAATGATACACAGGGGTGTTCAAATGAGGGAAATATCCACTGAAATGTCTGTTTACACAATGTACATATGCATTTCGAAGCAAACTACAAAATCAACTGAAGACAAAAAATTATATCCAGGACTACAAAACATCAAAAAGGTGAAAAGAGTTTTACAGGTTATAAAGAAAAGAAGAATAAATATTCCAATTAAGGACAGAAAACTGCTTGCAAAACTTAAAACTGTAAATATAAATTCATTTTTCGATCACAAAGCAAGAAAATATTCCTAATAGTATTCTTACTTAGAACAATACAACTACATACATGTATAGGAGAGGCACCTATTCAACTCTATAATATTGCGGCTAAATGTAATTCAAATTTTGTTTATATGTGTACGATTTTCGCACAAATATTAAACCTGGAGTCTAAAAATTTGCATTATAATTTATCTTTTAGAACTTTTTGGAGTGAAATAATCCTTAACCTGTAGTACATTGACTAAGATATTATATAGTCTTCTAAGGTCGTTGTACTATCCTTACACAAAAAAATGGTAGCATCAAAAAAATACTGATCGGTACTTATTACATGTACTTACGAAATGATTAAACAACTGGAAAGTTTATTTACACACACATCAATTCTCAGAATTGCTGTCTGTCTCAGATAAAAAAAAATCTTCATTGTGCGCGTGGAGAGTCCTCTCTCTGCTTTTGAACATAATTTTTATATTATTTTATTCAGTTATGACATGACTGGACTCATTGATATAAAATTTGACACAGTTGATGTTTTCTTTTTGAATTTTAATCAGACATAACATTTTGAGGGACATTCATACCTTAATGAAAATAACAAGCAGTCAGTAAATCTGATGGAACACGAAGGGCCGGTATTAATGATTTATTAGTAGAGTTTTCCGTACAGTAAGCAATATTTCAGCTATATCATAATGAAAATAAGTTTATCAATTCAAAACTTTTATGGGAAGAAAGAAATTTAGATGGATTTGACAAACAGGGCACCGAGTTTCTGATAGCCACTGGAAAAGAAAATCGCGAACCGTACAGTGAGCAATATTTAAGCTATATCATAATGAAAACAAGTTTATCAATTCAAAACTTTTATGGGAAGATAGAAATTTAGATGGATTTGACAAACAGGGCACCGAGTTTTTGATAGCCACTGGAAAAGGACCGACTTTGGAAAGAGCAGGAAATATTACTTTAAGACACCTAACCAGCAAGTCTGCTCTTATTACCAGAAATATATATATGGGTTCTTTACATTACATGGAGCGTGGCATTTCTCCACACACTTTATGGTTCGCGATTATGCTTTCGGTATTGTGACCTCACTACCCCCACATAGAGGGGGTATTTCCACATCCACCAGCTGGGTAGCGCCCGGCAGCGCCCGGCGGAGCCCCTGAAACCCGATTCTTATACCTGGAATCCAATGTAAATAAATAATATATATAGATTATTACATGGCATTTTTCATATCACGCCCTTTATCCGCATTGGGTCCTTATATTAGCCCGAGAGCCGTTAGGCTCGAGGAATGATATATGGCCGAGGGCTGATAAAGGATGTGATTTGAAAAATGACATGTAATAATGTTTTTATCATATACTTCAACTATAGAAAGAAGTTCAGGCAAATACATATTATGACCAACCTGAGACTGGCACAGGTTTACTTCAATATCGGTATAATTTTATACCTCAGTTGACTTATTTTTATACGACCGCAAAAAATTTTGAGGCCGTATAATGGTATGGTGCTGTTGTCGTCGTTTGTCGTTGTCGTCCGTAGACATTTATGTTTTTGGTCAATAACTTCAGTTCAAAATCTTACCATATTTTAACACAATGTTCCTTGTCACAAAAGGAAGGCTTGGATTGGTTTTTGTTATTGTGGCCCCGCCCGTTTTCAAAAAGGGCCAAAAAGGGACAAATTGTTTTTTGTTTTTTTTTATATATTGGGCTGTAGAATCTTTATTATTTATAGGAATTTGATGGAGTTTCTTTCTCTGTGCTCCTGGGGACATTTCAGATCTGTAGTATGTCATCGGATTTCATGTGGGATAATATTCACGAGATAAATTGGCCCAAAAAGGGTGAATCTCAAAAATTTAAATTTCTAAATTTTGTCCGATTTTGATGCAGTATTTTGCAGTTGGTTCCTTATGAAAAATTAACATAGCGCATAACAATTAGATTTTTTGATAACTTGTTTCCTTTCGCAGCTATGAGGGCCAAAAGGGACAAAAATTCTTATCACCTTGAGTTTTTATTTTTTATCGGATTTTGATGGGATTTTTTTTCTTTGGATTATTCTTGATATAAGCTTTCAGTAAAATGTCAACAGATTTGGCATATCTCTTACCGTTTCCGAGATATAAGGGATCAAAGGGGCCAAATTTTTTCAAGATATGTAAAATCTTTATTTTTCATCAGATTTTAACGGGATTTTTTTCTTTAGATTCCTCTTGTTGTAAGCTTTTATGTAAAACCTTTATTTTTAATCGCATTTCGTTGGGAATTTTTTCTTTGGATTCATTTTGATGTAAGATGTCAGTAGTATGTCAATAGATTTAGCATAACTCATACAGTTATAGTTTTCAGGGATTTAAAGGGTTAATTTTATGTTCCCTAGTTTGTGTCCAGCTAATTACTGTGTCAAGCTACTTATTCTGTCTATCTAGATACGGAGACAAGCTCTTAACTGTGTCCATATTCACTTTAAATTACACTTGTTGCAATTTTCATTGGTCGACATGCTGCGGTCGTATCATGCTGCGTTCGGCGTAGCCCTTTATTAGCACGTGTAGGCGGGTTCTTATTTAGATGAAGTTCATTAATATAGCAGCATTATATGGCCTTTAATGCAGAAATAACATGTTCATGGGTGTTCATATTTTGAATTAATGACATCCTAATCCCCCAAATCCTGGTTCACTAGATTCAAGAGCAAAAGTTACCCTTCCTTATGAACCTCAGTATATATTTTTGTATAATTCTGATAACTTAAAATTGAAAATATGTATTATTAAAATTAAACTTGAACTTGATAAAAAAAATACTAAACGCTATTCAATAAATAGTAGTTATATTATAATGAATTATTTTTATTGATAGCATTGTTTGTGGTCAATTTCGTTGGTGTTGGTTTCAGTTTCGATGGAGTTGACATGTTACTGATATCTTATAGATAAAAACACAACAATGCGATTTTTTTTTACTTTTCATATCTAAATATTTTTTTAAGCCTTTCATGATAATTTCAAACTTAAATCTATTTAAGATTGCAGTATAGAAACAGAATCGTATGCAATTCTTCACATTTTGGCGGTAATACCGAACTTGCGTGCGATAAAGCTTCCGTTTTGTGACGGAAAGGCATGTGATAAATTCCGGAAGTAGCTTTATCAGCCCGCTAACAGTCAGTGATTTTCATCATAAAATACAGGCTTTATCAGGTAATATTTATCTCGCCTAAGTATATGATAAAACAATGATATACTCTACATAGAGGGATTATCACTGTGATTCTGTGAGATTATATTTTATTATTTTTTTCTTGTGCAGTTATTTGGTACATTGTGGCATGTCTCTTTTTTTTCTGCTATAGTAAGTGTTTCCTGATATTCTTTTTATTATATTTTCATACCATGATGACTGTTATAGATTAGGACAATTCAATGTAAAGCAGAGAAAATAAAATATCAACCAAGGAAAACCTAATTTCAACATTAGTAAATAAGAAAGCGAGACAACTAAATGTGAACATCGATAATATAATAAATACAGGAAAAAGTAAATTTAATTCTTGTAATTGAAGTAACTTGATGCAACGGATCAGTTCAAACAAAACCCCTTTCTAAGCTCATAACTTTATTACTTTCTGCGGTTAAAGATAGTCTAAAGTTATATAGACTAAAGTATACCTAACAAGTGGAGTTTATTAGATGTGGATTCTCAAAAACTCATAAGACCAAGAATACATATCTTCAACTGAACTCAACCAATGCAACAGTGTCTAAACATTTGATTTTTCTACATGTTATACTACTCCTCAACATGATAAGCTAAAGCGAGTACTCCTAGACTTAATACATCAGTTTTTTCTTTACTAAAAAGGATGAAAAAAAGATATTTATAATTATTGATTGGTAAAGATTTGGTACATTTGCTAAAACATCAAACTGTAAACACAAAAGGTGTACAGAGGAGGATGTCATCGCAATGCTGGGATTTTTTTTATTGATAACATATTTGTAGAATTTGGAGGACAAGTTTTCCATAAGGGTACCTATGGAGACTAACTGTACGCCACTTTAAGCATATGTTTTTCTTTATTCTTATGAAGCCTTGGCCAAGTTGTTAGTTCAGAAAATAAGACAATAAGCGTGCTAAGTCATTTAATTTCAGCTTCCGCTATAAAGATGATGTTCTTTAATAAACAATCCATCATCAGCATCATACCTGGACCTATAAATCTACATTGACAACTCTGGACGTCTGAAAACAAAACTTTACGAAAAACGTGATGATTTCGACTTTCCAGTAGTAAACTTCTCGTTTTTGAGCAGTAATATTCCCACTTCTCCGGCATATGGCGTGTACATTTCACAACTCATTCGCTATTGCCGTGTCTGTAGTTTGTACAGCGATTTTGTCAACAGAGCGAAATTACTGTCTCAAAAATACATCAAGGGTATGTTCAGTCACCGTTGCAATTGTCACTACAGAAATTTTACGGTCGTCACAACGATTTGACTGACCATTAAAATGTTTCTGTTTCACAAATGAGAACAGATATCTTTGGGTAGATCCAGAGTTTGTTACCGGACTGAGTAACACCAACTGTGATAAAATCGGACTTTTCACTGGAAATGTGACGGGTGCCACGCGTGGAGCAGATCACGCTTACCCTTGCGGAGCACCTGATAATACCTCATTTGTTATAGGGGTTCACATTGCTAGTGCTTTAGTTTTGTGGCGTTCTTGTTCATTTTTGTTTATTTGATTTGTCTTTGTCATACTGTCTCAGTTCGTGTTGCTGTTAATTGCCGTGATTTTGGAATTTCCCCTTTACTCGTTCTTGCTTCGGTATTCGTTTGCCAATGTATCCTCAATTTAAGGATAATCTTAATCTTATACTGGTATACCCAAATGTCTTAATCTTATATACCCAAATGAACTCGAAATAAAGAGACCACTGACACACCATTATAAGCATCATGCATTTACCTGGACCTAAACATGTACAATGAGAACTCTGGACGTCTGGAAAGACAAGCGTGACCATTTCGACTTTCCAAAAAAGTGGATTTCCCGTTTTGGGCCAGTAATATTCCAACATCTCATCTCTGGCAAATGGAGTCTACATTTCACAACTCGTTCGCATTGCATTGCCTGTAGTTAGCACAGCGATTTTGTCATCTGAGCGAAATTAGTGTCTCAAAAATTTATACATAAAGGGTATGTTCAATCACTGTTGCAATGGTCACCATGATTTTACAGATCGTTACAATGTTTCTAGTTAACAGGTGAAAATAGATACCTTTGGGTAGATCTAGAGACTGTGACTCACTGGCAGTGTAGCGGATGCCACTCGCGAGCAAATCATGCTTACCCTTCTGGAGTACCTTATGATCCCTCAAATTTTTTAAGGGGTTCACACAGCTAGTTCTTTTGTTTTGTGGCGTTCTTTTTCATTTTTTTATTTGCTGTGTCTTTGTCATGCTGTCTCAATTCTTATTTGATACGAATTGCCGTTATTTTTGGAGTTCCCCCTTTCCTCATTTTTGCTTCGGTATTCGTTTGCCGATGTATTCATATTTATATAGGCTCGTGGTAGTAAACGGCTCTGAATTTATAAATTTACTTCATTATGCACAATGTATCATATATCTTTCACATTGAAAGGTGCTATTTTCAACAGCAAGTTATTATACCAATTAGTGCCCCTTTACCAACAGAATTGTTTTCATACTCCCACGAAGCTGATTTTTTTATTTGGCTCGTAAGGTCTCATGGAATAAAAGATGCTGAATTCACCAATCTCACTTAAAACCACATTGACTTTTTACTTTGAACTGATATCACATTGCCATTGCAGAGTGGAATACACCAATATGTCCTCCAGAATTAGAGACAAAGGAACAACAGAAACTACTCTTCTAATAGAAAAAAGAAGTGCATGATCATTAAGAAGTTCTAAAATAGATATCGCTCGATCCCTTTTGAAAAAAATTTGGTGTTACGGTCTGAACTTTGATTCAAGATTCTTCTTTTCACTTCTTACTTGGATGAAGATTTCTTTCATAAAATAGATATCGCTCGATCCCTTTTGAAAAAAATTTGGTGTTACGGTCTGAACTTTGATTCTTTTCACTTCTTACTTGGATGAAGATTTCTTTTTACTGTCTACGATCTTTTAAGGGAATTGATATGAAAAAGAAAGGAAATGGGTTAAATGTCAAGGAGACAAAGCCCATCATCAGGAAGAAACGACCCAAAATAAAGCATCTAGGGTCACCGTACAGTCTTCAACACAGTAAGGAACCTCACACCATATAGTAAGACCTAAATTGGCCCGAAAAAGTAAAAATTGAAGAAATCAATGGAAACAAACCACATCCAATAACCCGAATATCAAGAAACTAAAATTTTTGAAAGAAGACAAGGACAAGCCAATGACCAATATATTCTTGACTTGGGACAGGCGCAAAAATTTATGTTAAGTTGCTACTTGACTCGACCACAATGGAAGTTTGAAACGCCTTTTTAAAATAAGTCAAGAGTACTGCTGTTTACACATTTACCTGCGGCTTTGCACCTATTGCGTCTGTTTGTCCTTAAGATTTTAGATCTTGACAATTAATTTGTTATAAACCTTTCTTGATATAAAATTAAATTTATTTGGAACAACGGCAGTAGAATACCGAAGGAACAAAGGGGTGATATTCACAAAAATCGAAGTCCAAAGACAGGGCAAAAACGAGAACACAGAAAACAATGACGTTAGACACAAAAACAATGACGCCAGACAGAATGATTTATGTACATTGCACATTCAATGAAACCTCATTGATTAGCTATTGCAAAAACAATTTCTGTTGTAACATTAAAATATGAAGGCGCTTATTTAATACTGAATACATTTAGCTAAAATATATTTGGCCAGCCTTGTAAATTTAAGGGTTCTGCGACATTTTTGTTGTTGCTAAAAGTTCTGATCTTGGGTTCTAAATCAGGAAAATGTATCGGTGACTTCAAGATGAAGAACAACAATAAACATGATAAAAGCGTTGTTCCATTGCTTGGTTTTGCCACGTATTTGTAGAGACTTTGTCTCATTTGCATTTACTCCATATCCTTTCTTTGCTTATCGGAGTTTGGAATAACATTAAAAACTACAATTTTCACCTGACAAAAGTATAATAGACGAATTTCCAATTTCTTTTTATGAATGAATTACCCCGATCCCGATTGACCTGGGGTCAATCGGAGTAAATCTATTTTGTGACGTCAAAATTGTCCGGGAAAATTCACCAATTAGAAACTCGTCTAATGTATTGGTTGTCATTGCATAATCTATCACAGCAAGTTCAGACTATTGAATATTATGAAAGTGCTATTTTTCGTGGGGTTCCACTATTCATCGATTTCTTGATTTGCAAAAACCTCAAAACTATTTCTTGATTTGAAAAAACCACAAAACTATGTTCCCAACGAAATGCATTTTTTTTTCGTTTTAATGTATAGAATTTGAAACCGCGAACTTTAGGTATCCACGAAATAGTGATATTTATAAAAACCGCAAAAATTGATGTCCACGGATAAAAGTACTTCCACAGTAAGTGAATGGTTGGTATTGCGTTTTGATTATTACAGATCGTGTTTGAAATGTCCTCAAGATGACTTAGAGACAACGGCAGTAGAATACCGAAGGAACAAAGGGTTGAAATTCACAAAAATCGAAGTCCAAAGATAGGGCAAAAACGAGAACACAGAAAACAATGACGTTAGATACAAAAACAATGACGCCAGACAGACACAAAGATGAATAACATCAACAAAAGCGTTTTTCCATATTGCTTGGTTTTACTATGTATTTGTAGAGACTTTGTCTTGTGTTCATCTACTCCATATCCTTTGATTATAAATTTGTAATTTAACTGAGAACCTAACTGCCAAATGAATACAAGAATAGTCCGAAGACAACATCAGAAACACAAAGAAGTAGACATACAATTACAAAAACAGGATGACAGTAAACATCTACATTGGCCGGAAACTACAATCACATGCCACAATTCACAAGCGAACTCCACCAGAAAAACAAATGAAGACAAGAGACAAACATAAAAAACGATAGAAGTCGACACAGAAAAGAAAAATTGAGACACACATAGAGATGAACAATACAGACCCAATTATAAAAATTTATAATGACAATACTGTTTTAATTCAAAACAATTACAAACGAAAATGTTTATCCAACCAGTATTTTGTGTCTAAAATGCATTGTATTATGAAATCAATATTTGTAAAAGCAAATATAATCGTTTTTTTCGTACATTACTGATGCAGCAATTAACAACAGTCCTTTTGTGTAACACAATATGTCAAACTCGCATTTCACGAAAAACTTGTATTCTATTGTATTCAAGATCGTCACGTTGTGCATACATCTGTATCATTGTGTAACAGATCTTAGTTTGATTAATATTTATATCTGCGTTAATTGTTAGCCTTTAAAATCATATTTAAATATCTAATGTAATAAAACCAATCAATATCCTGTTTAAACCAACATATCTGTTTGATCTATTACTCAGTGGAAAATACCATTCATTAATAATATCATTTTGACCAAAAAAAACAACACCTCTTATAATCAAGTAAACTCATTTTGTTGTTAACATGGGGTTTACGGTCATTTTCAGCAGTATTTCTACTAAACGTGGCGTTGGAGAAACCCTGAATACCTGGAGAGAACTTTTGAGCCTGTGCAGATAACTTGTAGGTTGTTTATTTGTGTTTTTTCTGTGTTATCTTGTTTATAACACTGTTAAATTTGTAACTCCAACTTTGTCAGTGAAGTTTGTGGTACAGATTGTTCGTTGTAATTATCTATACAGTAAGAGGTTATCGTTTCAGTGAAGCTGCCTAGTATGACTGATTAATTGATTGATTGATTGATTTCTCGTTCAGTGAGCAATATATCAGTTTTATCAGAATTAAAATAAGTTAAGTAATTCACAAGAAAGGAATTCAGTTGGATTGAACAATCAGGGCATCGAGTTTTTGAAAAATTGGAAAAGGTGATAATTTGGTAAGAACAAGAAATATAGCTTCTTTAAGACCCATATCTCTTGATTCTAGAATTATATATAGGGGTTCTTTACACTACATGGAGCGTGGCGTTTCTCCGCATAGTTTGCCTACACTGGTTCGCGGCAATGCTTTCGGTATTGTGACCTCACAACTCCTCATAGAGAGGGCATTTCCCCATCAACCAGCAGGAGAAACGCCCGGCGGCTCTGTAGGCAGAGCCCCAGAAACAAGATTCTTATGCCTGGGATCCAGTGTGAATAAATAATATAACAATAATATATAAGATTTAGTGAGAGAGATTATCACTGTGATATTGTGAGGTTGTCTTTTATTTATTTTTTTGTGAAGTTCCTTTGTACATTGTGGCATGTGACTGTGTTTTTCTTTCCTTGTAGGCGTTTCATGTTATCCTTTTTATTAGCTCACCTGGCCTAAAAGGCCATATGAGCTTTTGCCATTACTTTGCGTCCGTTCGTCGTCCGTCAACAATTCCAAAAATCTTCTCCTCTGAAACTGCTGGGCCACTTGTAACCAAACTGGGCCTGAATCATCACCAGGGTATGCAGTTTGAAAATTGTGTTCGATTAGTCCGTAGATGATACAAGATGGCTGCTGTTACTAAAAAAACAACATAGAGGTAAATTGCTGTTTTTTGCAAATAACTTGAAAAACCGTTACAGATATCAAAAATCTGACTGGAAAAAAAACGATCAGCATGGCAAGATCTACCTGCCCTGCAATTTTGAAGAAAATCCGAAAACCTGTCTTGGAGTTATTGCCCTTTTTCCGTAAAATTTTCAAAATTCTAACTTATTAATTTTTTATCAGAAAAACTATATGAGATAGAAGTCAACATTAAATTGCAAAAATGTTCAGCATGTCAAGATCTACTCACCCTGATATTTTGAAGAAAATCCAAAACCCTTGTAGGAGTTATTGCCCTTATTTCACAGATTTTTCAAAAATTTCATATTTTTCGTCTTGAATTTCCAAAACTATAGAAGATGAAGGTTAAGTGTAAATTGATCAAATGTTTGCGATGCTGTGGCGACTTCAAAACTGGTGTTGGAAATTATTGGTTGACCGCTATTCTCAAAATGGCCGCCAAAAAGGCGGGAAAATTCAACATTGTCCGATTTCAATAAAATTGGGTTTCAAAATAGATATTGATGTTGCGACTTCAAATCTGGTGTTAAAAATTGTTCGTTGACCACTATTTTCAAAATGGACGCCAAAAAAGGCGGGAAAATTAACATTGTTCGATTTCAATTGAATTCGGTTTTCAAATGGATATTGATGCCGCTACTGCAAAACCGGTGTTGAAAATTGTTTGTTGACTGCCATTTTCAAAATGGCCTCAAAAAGGCGAGAAAATTCAACATTGTCCAATTTCAATAAAATTTGGTTTCCAAAAAGATATTGATGTCGTAACTTAAAGATATGGTATTAAAAATTGTTGTTGACTGCCATTTACCAAATGATGTCTCGACTTTAAAACTGGTGTTGAAAGTGGTCCTAAGCAAGACCATTTTTGTCAAAAAAGCCCAACAAAGAAGTATAGTAAAACATGAAAAGACTGAAAATAGAGTCCAAGTTAATGGTGGTGTTTGCTTTACCAATGTTTGAGAGACTGAAGTTCAATTGTATAACTTACAATGTTAGCTTGATTGTGGCATTTGAAAGCCAGGTCAGCGATATAGGCTCCAGGGAGCCTCTGGTTCTCTTTTGCATACCATGGTGACTGTTATAGATTAGTTATTGTAGTTTTTGAAGTAATGATGAAAATAATCATTTCAAGCGAAACCCTTTCTAAGCCACTGACTTCATTTCTTACTGCAGTCAAAGTTGGCCTAAAGTTATATAGTGATATGGAGTTAATCAGATGTGGAATGTCAAAAACTCAAAAGACTTATTAAGATAAGGAGTCTTCATCTAAACTCAACCACTACAACAGCGTGAAAACATTTGATTTTTGTACATTCTATAATACTTTCCAACATGATAAGCTACAGTCAGTACTGCAGGATTTAATACGCCAGTCTTTCTATAATTAAAAGGGGAAAAAGATATTCAAATATGTTCCATATTGCTTGGTTTTACCATGTTTTATAGACTTTGTCTCGTGTTCATCTACTCCATATCCTTTCATTATAAATTTGTAACTAAAGTGAGAACTGCCAATAGGGTCTGTAAGTCTCGTCATGTGACGCACGAGAGTCAACGATAAACAGGCAATTCGAAAACTTTTCCCGCCAAAACATGACGTCAGAGGATTGTGACGTTCAAATTTTTGTTTGTAACGTCATATATCTTTGTTTAAAATGTAACTTCCGGGTACAATGTTTGATCCCGGAAGTTCCAAAATTGTACGAGACTTACAGGCCCTATTCATTACAAGAATAGTCCAAAGACAATTACAACGTCGGAAACACAAAGTATCTCAAAACGTCATTCTATAAGTACGCCACCGAAAAGAAAAACGAGACAAACACAGATAACAATAGGGTCTGTAAGTCTCGTCATGTGACCCCGAGAATTCACGTTAAAATTGAAATTTAAAAACGTTTCCCGCCAAAACATGACGTTTTTGGATTATGACGTTTATTTTTTTGTTTGATACGTCATATATAATCGTGCAGAATGCAACTTCTGGGTACAAAAAAATGTACCCGGAAGTTTCAAAATTAGACGAGACTTACAGACCCTATACGGACCAAATTAAATTCCATGAAAATATACACTGAACATTTTGTTTTAGGGATGCAGTAAGGTGAGATTAAATAAATCTACGAGTTTTGATTGATACCCTAAATGGAAAGATCATTGTTAAAGGAATCAAGTCAGCTAAAAATATAGATAGGTTATTGGACTTGTTTTCAAGGTATTTCACATTTTAAAAATGGCGGGAAAGGCTCTCTTGGACTTTTACCTTCGTATAGCATGGACACATTAGTGGTTTGTTTCACATAGAAGGAAAATCTTCAATCTGATCAAATCTTGCTTACGGACTTAAAATGAGCTTCTGAAGTCTTTTATGACTAGAAAATTGGGTGTAATGGGGCAAAATATTTTACATAGTAATACTGGCTAAAATCAGAGAAATCCGAATGACTTTTACAATTTTCAAAAACCTCACCTTACTACATCCTTAATTCTTGCACCTAACATTCCGTGGTATAGTGTTTAAAATTTGTTTCTCTGGGTTACGAGCAATATTGGAGTATTTCACAAATACGGTACAGTGACACGAACAGACTGTTATAATACCCTTCGTTGGAGTATGATGTTTAATAAAGTAAGACAATGTAAACTTTTGATTTTAAAAATAGTCTTAATAAGTCTTCGTTTCCTCCGATTTCTTTTTTTATTGCAATTATATATATTATCGCTAATTTGCGCAATTTTCAATTGTTCATGGGCGACGATAATTCTATTATCACTGCACTGCGCTGATATGAACATATTATCGTCAGTCTCTATGGGACGTTAGCAACAGCGTATTAATATGACGTCGCGTGACGTTTAGTGACAAAAATAATTCAAAGAAAGAAAGCGCTATATTCAACCGAAAATAATATGTTCAACTAACTAAAATTTTTCATTGGAAAATGAAACGTATATCCGATATTTTTCAATAACAGAATTAGCGATAAAAATACCATTAGTAATTTGTTTTGCTCGGATGGATTTCTCAGCTCGCATTGCATCTCGTGCTGTCGCACTCGATGCGATACAAGCAGAGAATTCCATTCTCGCAAAACAAATTACTAATAGTATGTATGTATTTTTCTTTTCTTTATTACATTTTCCGTGTTGCTTCAAGATATTGTGAATTTTTGTTGTGCTTTACATTAAGTTTACTTTTGTCGTGAACAAGAGATTTTTACAAAGCTTTTGAGTTTTGTAATTGAAATTAAAAAAAAAAAACACTAGAATGGAATCAAAAGTATGTTGATCAAAAGTATGTACCAAGTCAGGCTTTCCCGAGTTCCTATCGTTGTTTATGTTTGTCTTTTGTATTTTTATTGTGGGTTTTTTCTTGTGCAATTCCTATTTACTTTCTGGCATGTGGCTATGTTTTTCGGCCATTGTAGGTGTTTACTGTTATCTTTTTTATTCCATTCTAATGGTTTTGTTGATAACTACAGATGCTTAAAAATTGCCTTACAAGTTCAGTCAATGTCTTAAAATCTGGTGATAAAATCAGTCATTTTGTAAAATGACTGCTTATTTTTAGGCATTTTATAAAATGACCAACCACTTTAGGCACTTTAAAAATGACTGAAATTTTAGGCATTTTACAAAATGCCTTATTTCAGAAAATGCTTGTAACATATATACCAATAGATTACCGTTTCAATATGGCTTCATTTTAGCCTTTTGACTTTGTTATGTTTGGTAGGAGAACATGTAAGGGGGTTTTGTATTTAGAAACATCTGTCATTTGTTTCCCTGTACCAAGTTATTTAAAAATAGTTAAAAGGGAG
>MJUU01012154.1:61572-82578 GCA_002080025.1 Modiolus philippinarum | reverse complement strand
TTTTGGACATATAATCTACCTTTTACTTCCAATAAATCAATCATGTCTGTTGGGGGTCTGTATTATTCATAAATACAATCATATTTTGCCGCTTCACATTGGAATCCGGAAGTAAACAAATTGTCGTTACGCAATCTGCCCCCTATGCCCCCTATCCAAGATGGCGGCGATAACCGTGAAGTCACGTATAGTGTCGATGTGTCAAAGCCAAAAGGCACCCCGGCCTCAAGTATCATGACACGAATGAAAACGGGGAGCACGGATGTCATGACAACGTAAATAAAGATGGCAGTAAATTATTGACAAATGTTCATGCAATCATTTATCAAAAATGTGCCCATGTAACAACTCCAAAGAGCTCTGCAACGATGAAAATGCTATGAATGATATATGTCTTACCTTGAAGTTAGATATTCCTTTTCCTTGCCTTATGTTGATAGCCAACTGGTGTTAATATTTGACTGAAAACTTTCAAAATGAATTGGCATTACGCTTTAAACATAGTAATGCTCAAATTAATTTGAAAATCGTCAATCTTCAAATGAAAACAACTAAGCGTCTGCTACGCCATGTACGCCGGAAATATATGTACAACAAACGTTACATTTCAAGGGCCGACAACTACAGAAGTGCTACTGAGATTGCAATGCATTCAGAGATCGCATTAACTGGTGAAATCTATATTTTGGGATCGTGAATTATAAAATAATCAGACTAGGTGTAAATTTGAATATTTTACTATGAATTGGAGAGTATATTTAGGGAACTTGAGCACACCTGTCACTAAGATAATTTTTGATACGATGACCAATGGACCAATGATGTAAAAACGGGGGGGGGGTCTCAAATATAAGTATTTTCCCACTACTTTATATTTTTATTGAAGAACTTCAAGTTTAACATGTCTCAAGTTAACCCCCTCTCGCAGCTCTGCTGCAATTTTCTTGTTGTGTCCTGTAAATGTATATTTATGCTTACAATATATCAATAAAAGAAAACGATACTTACTCTTTATGTTATTACATATTCATACAAAAATATGGTATTTATTGTGATCGTCTTCTGCAAAATAGGTATTGCTATCGGTATGAAGAAAAACCCGCCATATTATTCCCGCCATTTTCATTCCTGACATGTTTTTCGCAAATATCTTTTTCCCTGATTCGGTGACCCTATATTTGTATTTACTTAATCCGTTGAGGAGGTTAGTCTCTATCTTCTGTGAAAATATTATCAAATTGTCATTGGTCAATTTTTTGCGATCACCGATTTTGTCGTATTATGAGTGCCCAACAAAAATCGCGGGAATTTAAAAATTATGCTGATTAGTCCACAATTTACATATTGTTTCCTTGTATAATAGTATATTGATTTCTATACACCATGAAACATTCAAAACAATTTTTGTTCATTGGAAGCTAGAAATATAGTGAAAATATAGGCCAAATAGTATACAATTGATACCTTCAAAACAGGTAAATTAAGATGACGTCATAGCTCTGAAATTAGGTCGGTGACACCCTAATTTATTTAGATTTATGTTAAGTTTTTTTCATAAAGTAAGCAAAAAGATATTATTGGGACTTTAAATAGTAGGATATGTCTTTAACCCACTATTTCTTATGACATGCAGTATCAAGTCAGGACAATTGCGGTCGGCAATTTGAAGGCGGTTTCCATCTGCTCTGTCCTTTTGCCTTATGGACTTTGGCTCTAGACAATTCTGTTCTGTAATTTTGTTATCATCCCTGATTCATGTTGCACGATGAATCCCTGTGAAAATAAAGTTATAGGATTGTCTAATATATCACAGTTTTATTACAGATTCAATCAAAATATTCAACAACCACATGCGTAATTTCGATGCCGACAACAGTGATTAAAACCACGATTAAACACCAATTTACAGCAAAATGTCACAGTTTACATGATGTATAATTAACAGATAAAGGATGTGGAGTGGGACAAAATCCCATTCTCAAATTATAGTCGAAAACGTGCATGAGATGACCTATGTTATCATAGGAATAAAAGTAATTTTGGAGTTTATCGATGTGTAAACGCGGCCGACTCACTCACAAACTGAATACAGACCGAAGGACTTCATGTAAAGTTTGTGAGTGAAAGGCCGCGTTTACACATCCATTAACTCCTCCAAAATTACTTTTATTTCTTCTTATTCCAATTCTTTGCACTTTAAAACATTTTATCAATTCATTTGACGTCACCGTATACTGCACTTTTTAACGTTGGAGTATATTCATGGGCAAGAAGCGTTTATCGGAAAAATAACTGTTTTTCATGACGTTAACCAATGAAATTGGGCGTTGCATTTACAATTGGAATCATTGTTATATTAAGTGACTTGATATTATTCACTCCTTTTTACAATCTTTGTGATTTGTTGATAATCTGGAAAACACGCAATAAAGTCGAGAAAAGGTTAACTGGATCCTGGTTTGCATCTGGGAAACGATAGTAAATCTCCTGTAATACCATTTCTAGACATTCACAGATTTTCAACAAACATGCGAACAATAAAAATATAGTTTCCATAACGAGAACTAGTTGATTATGAAATTTCTCACATCAAGTTAAATAAATTTTGCAAATGTTTGAAAGCGAGGCTTGCCGAGCTTTTAAAAATTTGAAAATTTTTTTTACGAGATGTGAGAAATTCACAATAAACGTGTTTAAGTTGTGGAAACTGTTTCTCTAATGACTGGACGAAAAACACCGAGGATTATATTCCGAATAAATTTGGCGGGAAATGTCACGAAACTTGTTCTCCTCTCTAGAGAGGAGAACAAAAGTTTCACCACCGTTCAGGAAATGTGAAAACTGGATAGAAATTAGAGAAACGTTGTTCCATTGCTTGTTTTTGCAATGTATTTGTTGAGACTTTTTCTCATGTGCATTTACTCCATATCCCGTCATTGCTTATATTTAATAATAAACTGAGCACTGTTATTGTTTGGATATATAAATCGATGTGAGTGATTCAGGCCTCTTTAAGCCTCTGGTTTACAAAAGCACTCCGTGTGTTTTCATTGATTTGCTATTAGTATTTTACTGTCATTTTCATGATAATGCGATCAATTTCAAAATACTTTAATATCCGCCGAGCTAATTTAAGAAATCCATTAATTGCTTAAAATGCAAGAGATCAGCAAAGCTTGACGATCTTAAGTTGTTTGTTATAAAAGGCAACGAATGAGTTAATCCATATATATACATATGTAATACCTGAGTGTGAATTGATAGAATTGATTTTGACATATTAATGTATATTACTTTATAGTTCTTCTAATCCAATAGTGACTGTCAACTTTTCGCTTGTTTTGAAGAGAACCTAGAATTCTTACGGCATAGTGATTTGTTTTAAACATAATCTCTAATCTTTTTGCTATAAGAAGCGACTTAAAGGCTCTGCTTATTTAATGAAATTGACATTTTCTGCTCAACCACTGACGCTAATTTCCAATAATGATGGATAATACTTAATATTTTGTACACAAACCCAAAAGTTCCGAAAGGAACTTTCAAAATGGAAATTTTTTATATCTTTGTTATTTTAGGATTTTTATCAAATTTATCAGATTGTGATGACACGTGTTACGGGTGTCAATTATTTAACATTCGGAATCGGAATAAAGAACAAAAATCTAGAAGAGCGGTGAGTCTTTATTATTTTCCTAATTATCATAGATCATATTTATTTACACAATTAATATATATCGTCACATTTCTTTTCAGCCACTAGATACGTTTCTCTTTAGCTTTAATCACATATCTTTGAACTTGGGTATGACACAACACTTCCCGCGAACTCAATACATTTGTATGGTCACGCGCTTCATGTTGAATGAAAGGATATGAAGTAAATGCACATGAGACAAAGTCTCTACAAATACATGGTAAAACAAGCAAAGGAACAACGCTTTTATTGTTGTTCTTCATCTTGAAGTCACCATGAGGCCTTCAACAATGAGCTTTGCTCACACCTCATAGTAAGTTCAAGACGGCCCTAGCACCGGTTTAAGCGGAATTCTATGCTAATTGTCGAGCAACGCTACATCCATGTCTTCATTTGTCTTGGATGTGAGATTGTCAACAAACATTAAGGAAACTGGCAAAGTGTTCTTACAATCGCTGCCATCCTTTGTCCGACAAAGCACTAGTGTCATATGCTAGTGGACGATTACAACATATAGACAAACACAGGGCACTCATCATGTCGAATGTAAGAAAACTTGGTGTTATAAAATAGTGAGATGCGGGCACTTTAAACAGGTGGTCAGAATTACATTTCGAAATGACAAAAATAAATGCCAAAACTTGAGAGTATGCCTTGGTGTATAATGTATGCGGTTGGATGTTGAATAAAGTCTGATACCTTGTGTTTTTTTTATTTTTCGAAGCATACTTAACTCAGTTTTATTTTGGTGTGTTAGAATATGCCTGTTACAATATTGTGCAAACAATAACTTATAAAGTAGGTTAGCAAGGAGAAAAATCGTTTTATTAAGTGCCTTAAGATGCACATCGTCATAAAAGACTAAAATGAAAAAGCATAGCTTGTAATAAAAAGGCTAATAATAACTTAACCAGACCACAGAAGAACTAAAACACACCAACGGAAATTTTAGGAATTTAAACGTGAGAAATGATCACTTAATTATACTTTAACTCGGAATCAGCGGCCAGTAGCATATTTGTATGGCTTAAACCTTATCATAAGTGAAAGTAAGCAAAAGGTACTCTTATGATTTCTTTTTTACAAATATTGTAGTGAATTCAAAACACTTTAATAGCTGTTTTTGCAAAGCTCTGATAAAACCCGTATTAGTGATTATGCTTAAACCTTTCACACTTAATATTTCAATATGTACAAAATCTTATTTTAATTACAATTATATAATATTATTTTTCGCTTTAAAAAAGTATTTTCATTCATTTATATATCGTTATACTTAGACCACACACATTGCTATATTCGAGGTTCACCATTATGACGATCTTTTGATTACTCTGAAAATGAGACGTTACAAAATTACAATTTAAATTGAAAAAGAAGAGAAACTTAGAATGGTCAAAGAGACGACGACCCAAAGGGGAGTTATAACAACTCAAACCTATTTTAGGAACTATTGTCACCATTTTAATTCAAATTCAAATTCAAATTCAAAAGTTTATTGTCATTAATCTTACAAAGTTTGTGGCATATCAAACAAACAAATACAATATATATACAAGCAAATATTTAAGAGTCCCCTGTCCTCAGTACTAGTGACTTTTTGATAAAGGAACCTAGTCTATTTACTTGGGATGGTGTAGATGGGTTCATGATATAAAGAATTTTGTCTATCGTTGACAAACTACTAAATTCATCATTTTTCTGTTAAATTGTCTAAAAATATAGATCCAATATTATAATTATGTTTACAATCGAGTAAAAAATGTTTTTCGTCTTCTAACAAATTACAAAAATTGCAAAGTCTCTGGTCTCTTGGTATTTTAAGGTGTCTTCCTTTTTCAATCATTTTAGATTATGGTCACTTATTCTCAATTTTGTGATTAAACGTCTATATTCAGAAATCATAGAGGTAAGATATAGTTTTTGGGGGGTTTCGTTAGGTTTTAGTTGTTTATATAATAAAAGCTTGCTTGATTCATCAATAAAAGACATTTTATTATTAATTAATTTTTCATAAAATGAGTTAACAGAATGTTTTATATATGTTCTATTTAAATTTATTTTATTGTTATTATTGCAATGTAATATATCTATGTCAATGTCTGATTCTCTGATTATGTCAGGGGTTTTACTTTGCGTACAGTTGAGGGAAAGTTTATGGACCCGAAAAACGTTAGAGAGAATGCACGTGTGCAATCAAAACCCTGATTTACATCAATGTCTCCATGTTTCACATGGATAAACAAAATGTAACACGTACATTTTTATTGGAACACACACAAAAAAAAATAAATTCCTCAATCTAGATACTTGCATAATTCCTGTAGTTTCTGAAGTAATAAAAGTGTTTAAAAACATGATTCAATAAGAAAACATAAATTTGTCCATTTTGAAATCGGATGTTTTAGCCTCTGTGTTTATAAATAAATTAAACTATTTTGTATTTTTCTTCAACTATTATTTAAAAACACAAGGGTTTTATAAGTAGGGTATGGACATTATAAGGACATCGGACTTTGCTGTACTAATTAGCAGGAATTCCGTATTAACCCTTAACGGGTCCGGGATTTGCATTGCTATTTTGCGAGACTAAGGACAGAAAAATTAATTTACCAGGGATTTGTGATTTGCAAGTTATTTTCTCGGGATTGCTGGTCAGACCCTCTCCTGTCATTGCCTGTCGATCCTGCAAAAAGGAGAAAAAGTGACATAAATATTATTCTGTTTATTTGTGTTTACAGTCAGAGCAATTTTTAAGCCATCGTACTACTATTTTAGTCATTGTAAGCTTCTTGTGTTTGTTAGGATTCATAGACAGCACAAAATACAAATAAGTTCAAAAATACTCTGGAAATAATCATGATATTTTACCTTTATAAAATAATAATGGAAATTGTTGTCAACGTGGATTCTATGGACTTTTCCCAAAAAAGTTATTTTTCTTAATATGAGCTCCAGTAAATCGGAGGTAGAAATATATTTACACTTCCAGGTATTCATTTCTTATCCAGATTGAGTACTCAGAAATGCGTACACCGTTCTAAAAATGAAATCGGTATTGCAACCCAGATGAATTTTGAAAAAGTCCTAAAGATGAAAAGGTGACCACGTCATTGGTAGCTCAGAACTGATAAAACAATCTAAGAGAGAAGCGAACAGACTCTACAACCCATACTTCATGGTGACCTCAAGATGAAGAACAAAAATTTAAGTGTTGTTCCATTGCTTGGTTTTTTTGCCATTTTTTTGTTTTGTTTTGTTTAGGGACTTTTGTTTCATGAACATTTACTACATAGCGTTTCACTGTGTATTCAGTCAATTAGACACAATTTTTTTCATGGCATACAATTTGACAATGTAACGTACATACAAGTTCTATTTCTTTAGTATTGTAACAAAACATGCACAGAACAAATATTTATGCTTGTTCCGACTAAAAACCTAGTGCGTTAAACTTTCGCAGCACCATAAAGGTCAATATCGAACTTCCGGTTTCATTGCGTGACTCAGCACCGTATTTATCAACAATACTTTTATAACAACGGAGTAAATTAAATGAAACTAATGTTATGTCTATTAATTTGTGACTATTGGAAACGGATTTATTACGGTACTACTTTTCGCTAAAATTGTTTCAAATTTCAGTTAGTTTATGAAGAAGACGCCTTACGTTCTTGTCGATATTCTGAGAAATATTCCAGAATTGCGTGTCTAGATGAATTCAACAAATTGAAGTTTCATTTGCCATTAACAGTCATAAACAGTTGTTAATCGAATTGCCAACACAGACAGTAAAATCTCTGGAGAAATCGTTTACCATCGCCATTCCTTGGATCAGATTAAACATGACATTCATACAGTAAAATGTAGCTGTACACTTTTTTAGGCTAAATTCAAGTGTGTTTTAGATAATACGAATGTGCAGAAAATCGTAATGGGGAATTCTCAAGAAATTTGATAAGAAATCTGACTCACTTGAGGCATCACTGACAATTTTCATATTTGTTTTACTTTTATTTGTTCATATTTTTGCATTAATACGTCTCTGCTTTTGACAGTTTTCAAAATTGGAATGAAACCTAAATTCTTCGCAAAAGCGAAACATCATAAAACAAGAGTCAGTTTAGCTAAATGCAGACGTTTGCCAAGACTAGATGGTGGAATGTCATTGTGGCAGCGTAAACACGCTGCTGCAAGAAGCTAAATAAATAAAAAAAGTGTTATTCTTTGTCTATTTTCTTCTTTCTTTTATTCAGCATTCATTATAATGCTAAGACGCATTATTATATTGTAAATGCAACTAAACAACAAGAAAAAACAAATATGTTTGGAGATCCGAAAATGAAGGGTTGTGGGTGAATTCCAAACCGAAAGGTTGCTGTGGGGAGGACTCCAAAACGAATGGTTTGCGGGGTAATATGGCTATAAAGAGGCAATGCAGATACTTGTGTATACATAAAAAAAAATGAAGGCTACAAAAATAAAGCTCTTGCAGTGTAAAAGAGATTGGATATTTTCAGCTAGATTTGATGAGTCTTCATTCATTTTACATTACCTACTTTGACTTTATCCTTGCTTGACGTACTGACAGTGTGACGCGTTTCTTATGCGATGCAGGACATGCTTACATCGCGGAGCACATGATTGTACTCTCCTTTTTAAGAAGAGTTTTCACTGTGAGTGCTTTACGTGTGTTAGTTAGATTTCTATTTACATATCCTTTATTGATATTTCGTATCTTTGTCGGTCTGTTTTCGATTTCGTCATGTTTCCTGACTTAGATTTTTGTAATTTATGTGACCTTTGTTACATCAGTTCGATATTCTACTGTCGTTGTTCCATTCACCCCTTTCATAATCTTACAATATATAATATGAAATACAATTATAGCAAGTCAATATAACAAAGCCTCAAAATCAAATAAGTACAACTTCAAATGAAAAATAATAATCTAAAATCACGGTAATCTTCCCAACGAATGAACATATAAAACTTGTATTTACTAAGTAAATCCAATTGAAAAACGACACGATTTTCCCACCAAACACGTAAAGACGTAAAAAGGTTCCATCAAAAGATTATACGTAATTCAGAGTAATAGATGCTCAGTATATATTATTTATTTGTAATCTGTTTAAGTATATTCAAGCATTTTCTAATCCATTCAAAACTAACTTCATTATAAAAAGGTGCAAGTACGTAAAGCACTGTTGAATGACTAAATAAAGAAACAGGTGGAGTTATGGTCGTTCATCCATTCAAGATTATTAGGTACATATGAAAAGTTGTTTATAGATTGGTTTTGACAAATGATAAAATAAGTAATTATTACAGGAATTGTATTCAGTTGATAGAATTTCTTTAATGGGATTTCTTTCAAAGTTTGAATTTCAAAGTTATTGGCGTTAACCTCTTCAACACAAATTATTAAATATGGCATTTTGTGAGTAAATAACTTATTCATAACCAGAACTTGTTAAAATCAAGTAAAAGAAGGGTGGGTAAAAAAAAACAACTCCCCAAATATGTCATCAGAAAAACAAAGAAATAAGGTGTTATCAACAGCTAACAAAATTTGGAACATCATTTCTCGTCTGGGTTCACAAAGGTCGCTGCGTAGAGATTACCGTGAATAAATGCAAACGGATTTTTTTTTTGCATTTGATTTGGTTGTTTTCTCTGTCCCATTTTCTTCAAGGCCTAGCTCTGCATCTTTGTCATTCTACCGTTTGAATCAGGCATAGTATTTTTATGCAAAGAAGTAAACCAATGCATGTGAATGAACAGAGAATAAATATATCCGAAATCATTTAGTCTGAAAATTTAGTTTTGTACGCTGTCTTGCCAAAAGCTGACGTTCCCTTGGCAATTTATAGTCTGGAAACAGTTGTCCTGTCCTCGTTATCAAATACATCATCATTTCCTTTGAAAAGACCTTATACAGATACGCCAAACTAGAAATGGAATAAAATTTAGCAGTTTTATGCTCCAGTCTAACACAGGCAGATCAAACATGAAAAAAAAAATACTTATTTGTAGTATCTTGATTAATGCAAATTTTGGAAAAGTACGCGTGTCAAACTATAAATTACCGTGCTTTACATTGATAACAAAAAGTTTTAAGAATTTGAATTACATTAAGAGGGATAAAACTAATCACAAAAATTGCAATTTTGATCTTTAAAAGTTGTGATTTTGTGTGTGAATATCTTAAGTCTGTACCATCGTTTCTCATCGATATTTGAGCATCTATCACTAGGATCAGTACAGAAACTCTTGTGTAATTGAAGGCGTAAACGATCTCCTAAATTACCAGTAAGACGGAGATCCATTGAAACAAATATGTACCACCATATAAAACAAAAAATATTTATGAAATTGAAGTGAACTAATAATTTGTCCTACATGAAAATTATATGACTAAATTTTAATTGACGAAAAACAATTAACCTGAAGCGCTACAAACTGATTAAATATAAATCTCCCTTAGCTCAACAGTGTTCATTAATTAGTGATTCCCTCTCAAGGTATTGATGTATTGATTTTTTTATAATAATAGATTTGTTTCCGGACGAAAACGACTCAGAAGTCCCGTATTAGAACGGCGTAAGATGTATAGACCCTATCACACGGATTCATATAACTGCATGCATGCCCCCTGGAAACAGAAAATGTATAACGATTCAACAATTCTATAAACATCTAAAAAGATGCAAAACTATTTTAAATATGCCACAAATCCTAGTATTCCTATATTAATGTGCATGATAAGCCAATGTTTGAATAACTCCATGCACTGAGTCAATTCATTTTAAATAAACTTAATTCATTTATGATTGTTGTTAAACTATTTCAATCAATTATAATTAACATTGATTTACTAATTAGAACGCGATACATACTGATTTCATGCCAACTAGTTGAATGAATGACTTTTTTGCAAAAAGTTTATAAACTTGCCATAGCAATATATAATACATATACATAAAATGCCACAATGACTGACGACAACGAACAAAAGTAAACGAATTACAGTCGAACCTGCCCATGCGGTCACCTTGATTAAGCAATAACCTTGTTTTAACAGCCACAATTTTATTTCCCATTTCCTTTTAACCTTGATTTAGCAGCCACCTGTCTTATGTGGTCAATTTTTTCTCTTCCCCTGGGTGACCTCTTAAACCAGGTTTGACTGTATATGGAATCAGCTAGTATAAAACTTCCGACATCAAATAATCATAATTTTTTAATCTAAATATAAGCCGCTTGTTTGAGGTTTTCAAAATACTTTCAAATTTGTTTATATAAGCCATACACAATAATATCGGGGTAAAAATTTATTTATATTAGGCCATGCACAATAATATCGGGGTAAAAATTTATTTATATTAGGCCATACACAATAAAAATTTGTTTCTGACAACTCTATAGGCTGGACATACCAGCAAAAAAATGAAAAAAAAAAAAACAGCAGTGAGTTATCGTTCCTAAAGTTTTTCCTATTTTATGGGGAACTGTCGTGTGTAATATTTACATACTGCTGTGTTTTTTTCTCATAAAAATCTGACATAACTTGCAGATTTGGTGTACTTCATGTCTGAACAATATTAAGATATATTCTTTTCCTATTTGTCTGTTTGTTTAATTTAGCTCTCTGATAAAGAATGTGATGCTTATATTCTTAAGCCCTGTTGACACTATCAAAGTTTCTTGGTCAAAGAAAACTTGGATCAATTTTTCTTGGTCAAAGTTGTCTGTTGACACTATCAAGGTTTCTTGGTCAAAGTTGTCTGTTAACACTATCAAAGTTTTTTTGGTTGATGGTCAAGAAAAGGCGGGAAATTTTATTTACAAGAAAACAAATGACACTAATTTCTCATGGTGAAGATTAATTATATTGTATTTTTACTTTGGCTTTGGTGTATAAATGCTAGTATGCTGTATAGGATTTATCAGGTGGGAAAACAAAATTGTAGATCAAGAAAAGATCGAGTGCGAAGTCAGTTAGAAAAAGGGTATATCTTGACCAGTGATGTTAAATAATTTCAGTGTGAAGAGCAAGCTGAGTCCAAAAGTCTTTTCAGCATAGATCAAGAAATTTGTCTATAGAAATTTTCTGTAACATTTGCTTGATATTGTCATCTTATTATTTTGTTTTTCAGCCTTTTAGCCATGTGCTTCTGTTTTGTAAACAAAAGTTGCATCATCTTTAAACAACTATTTGATTCGTCAATTCCCTTCAAAGTCCATCAAAGTTTGAAGAAAAATAGGATGGGTTTCTATTCCATCAAAGTTTTCTTTGACCGTTGACACTATCAAAAAATCGTCAAAAACTTTGACCAAGAAAACTTGGATAGTGTCAACAGGGCTTTAGTTCGGGATTCAAAGGGACTCACCTATGTTCGTACTTTATTTTTTTGCCATCAGTTTAACCCTTCAGAATGTTCAGTGAATAGCTGATGCCTTCATGTGTGTGAACTGAACCAAAACCATTGCACGTGATTGTGCTCATCCAAATACTATGTTTCAGAAAATGAACATGTTAAAAAAGGAAACCGTTGCCATTAACAATGAAGGGATATGCATGGGGTAAATGGAAATGAGACAAAGTCTCTACAAATGCATGGTAAAACCAAGCGATGGAACAACGCTTTTATTGTTGTTCTTCATCTTGAAGTCACCATTAGGCCTTCAACAATGAGTATTACTCATACCTCATAGCAAGTTCAAGACTGCCCCGCGGAATTCATTGCTAATATTGTCGAGCAACGCTACATCCATGTAACATACTCCGTGTGATTTTGAAATCTAGCACCGTAATAATAATACACTAACATAAAAAGCACACTCCCATTTCTATTAAAACAGTCTGTATATTAAACCAATATTTGATATAGCAACTAATCAAATGTGTGAAATGATTATATTGAGAATAAATTTAATAAATGTATTATTCTCTCATTTTGCAGCTTCGATACCTAATTACATGAAACCTATATTGTAAAATCCGCATTCTGTCAACAAAAACAAAAACAAAAATCGATATCTGAAATTTCACATAGTATTACAACAACAAGCAATTTTGAGTTGTTTTGTAAAAAAAAATGCTGTTAAAGTAAAATCTTCACTATTTATCCAAGATTATACGTGTATATCTCTATAATAATTCATAACCTGGATATCGTATTTATCTGACTCAAAACGTTGCCGACGGAAGTCATGGATTTTTCGACGTCGCCAAAGAAAAACAGTAAACAAACAAAAATTATACACTACAGTTAAAGTAGTAAAGAAATTATACATAGACAATATGTAAGATATCTGCCTTTTTGATGTTTTCCATGCAGTGTCCTATATGTGAAATGTCTGACGTTTTGTAGTTTTTCATACTTAAGTTGTGTCTGGAGTGCCACATTTTATTTTCTCCAGTTGATTTATTTTAGTTGAAAGATATTTTAGTGATAAGAAACTAAAACATATACAACTAGTATTAATTGTGCTTGGATCCAAACACAAGAATTCTCCAAAACGAACGCCTATATCACAAATGAAAGTCTTTGGATGAGTTCTGAAAATTCTATTATAACCTTCTCGTAACCCTCAATTCAATTCTGAGCAAATCCTTTTTCATTACTATTGCAACAGTCGCCATTTCGAGATCTTCGAGACCAGAAACCAATTTTACGTATGCATAGGCAACCTTTCTCCAAAATGCGATCCAATTTTGAGCACTTTGATTTTCCCTATTTTGAAGTCTTAAGAACAGAAACCGTTTTTTACCGCTGTAAAATTTCTTCCGATTCCAGAGGGTGTTTGATTTTGCCGCCTTTTTTCCATTTCCTTGGCAACAGCCGCTATATGAACATTCTGAATGCTACAACAAATGTCTATGCAGAAATTCAAATGCTGTTCCAACTTCTATCTGAGAATAAGGAAGATAAAAATGGAAAGATTTTCCTGCCTTTTTTCTATCTCAATTTATAACAATCAGACTTTACCCTTCAACTTGTACTAATTATTTGAACAATTTAGATGTGTTCTTTCTCTACTTTTTGATCAAATGTGCAATCTGATAAAAAAAAATGATTTGCCTTTATTCCTGGTTCGGGTTTTTGTTCAATTTGTTCAATTACTATTATCTAAATTCATGTAAATTCTAAAACCTAATGGATTAACTCCTTCCATCGTAGTTTTGTTCTTAGCTATATTTGGTATTACTGATTATTCGGAATTCGTTTGGTATGATGCATTTTAAACATTTTTTGAAATTTCTGGATTTCCATTGTTTGGGGTGTTAGTACTACTGATGAGGAATTAATTTTCGAAATGGCCATACAGCTCATTAAAATTATTTCAATGGAGTAAACATATGTGTTATGTTCATTTACTCCATATCCTTTCGTAAAATATTGACAAATAAAAAAAAAAAAACACCTTTGTCCGCAACTTTTTGGTTTCGCATCCTCCTAGGAATATTCAGTGCATAAATTTGAAGCTTATGAATTTAGGTGTGAGAACTGAACCATGATTGTGCTCATCCAAAAAAANAAAAAAAAAAAAAAAAAAATACAGTCAGAAAATGAACAGATTAAGAAAGGAAACTGTTGCAACGTAGCATACTTAGTGCGATTTGAAATCTATACCCACTAGCGAAAAAAAAAAAGCTGTAAAACCAATATTTGATATAGTAACTAATCAAATATGTAAAACAATTATATTGAGAATGAATTACGTGATAAATGTATTATTCTCTCATTTTTCAGCTTCGATATCTAATTATATAAAATGTATTTTGAATAATCTGCATTAAAATCTCGTATTCTGTCAATACGAAAATCAGTTATCTGAAATTTCATATGATAATACTACAACAAGCAATTTTTGGTTGTTTAGTGAGAAAAACTAAATGTTTGCAGTCAAAGTAAAATCTTAACCACCTATATTCGGAGATAAAACATGAACATCTCTATTACTTTTCATAACGTAAACAAATATTCAAAAGCAAATTTTAAAGATCTGGCATTTGCCTGTCTAAGGAGGTTGCCGACGGAAATCGTGGAAATTTTGGACGTCGCCCAAGAAAAATAGCTTAACTAATATACAAGTAATAGAATTATTCACTACATATAAAGTTGTTAAGGACATTTATAGATATGTAAAATATCTGCCTTTTGTGGTTCTCGATGCAATTTTCTTAAATGAAATGTTTGACTTTTGTGGTTTTTCATACTCTTAATTTTGCCACTTTTATTTTCCCCAGTCAGTTTATTTTAGTGAAAAGATATTTTATTTCAGAAGAACCTTGCTTATATTGTCAAAATGGCCATGAGCAGAAAGTAGATTTATAGTAAATACGTAATTTTGTTAATTTTATACAATAATAAATAATGCAACAAATATAAATCAGATACAATATAACAATGCGTATAATAAGCAACGAATGGATATGGAATAAATGTAAATGAGACAAAAGTCTCCCTAAATACATGGTAAACCAAAGCAATGGCACAATAATTTTCATTTTTTTTTTAATTTTAGATTGAAAATGAGTGTCCCAGAACGTGTAACTGTAACAACCAAAATGTGAAATGCCAGGACGGTGTTCGTAAGATAATAGATGGATGTGGATGTTGCCATATGTGTGCCAGACAATATGGGGATACATGTAACAATGTCAATAGGTGTGACGATGGATTACGTTGTGACATACCTCATGGATATCAAAATGGTGTATGCAGGGGTAAATAGAAATCATGCAACAAATTGTGTACAAAACAGACAAAATACAACAGTCATTCCAAATATAACTGAATAGAAGTATGCAAAAAACCGGAAAATGCTATTGAAAAATAGATTTATAATGGACCGGGCGCGTCGAAAACGTAAACGCCTGCTGCTAAAGGGTTTTGAATTGATATTGTCTAAGATGACAAATTCATTTCTTTTCTCTTCAGTCTAAATACAAAGTCATTAACACACTTAAAGGGTTGTTGGCAAGCTAAGTAGTACTGTAAATAGCTAGATACAGGAGTTACTTTAAAATTAATATCTATAGATTGTCATTTCGATCTATAGTGTACGTTCAGTACAAATCAAATCAATGCATTTAGAAAAAAAAAACAAACCGAAAGATGTATAAAACCACATCAACTTGATAAGCTAAACGAATCAGGACGGAGCATTGCAAGAGAGAGGAACTCCTTGTTTTATACAAATTAAAAAAAAGGTAATAAAATCGGTCTCGTTTTTGTGTGTCATGCAGCAACAGAACACTCCATTAAGTCACTAGGGTTCAAATAATCAAATAGTACTAAGCGAATTCATTGCATAAAATCAAATCAGTACTTGGCCATGAAAACAATAAAATGGTAACGACACTAAAGCAAGGCATTCATTGTCGTTAGGAATAATAAAAGACATTTTTATTTCCTCATTGACCCGGGTAATCTCTTAATACACGAAGATAACAGACTGTTTATGGTCTAAACATATAATAAAAAACAGATCATTTTCTGGATATATTGATCCATTCATGGCGTATACTGTTACATTGATCAGGTATAGAATATATGGAAACATGAGGTTTAGGGACCGACCATTTAACTTGAAAAGGGGGGGGGGTTATGGTTTTTTTTTCTGGAAAGAAAATTTCTTTCACTTGTATTTACGAAATATTTTTTTTTTAACAATTAGCATAATTTTTTGGGCAAGAAAATGGTAGGTCCCTTACTTAGATAACAGGTCATATTTTAATTAATCATGACATTCCCTATACATTGGAAGATTACGGTTACCTATACTGTTTTTGTCGATGTACAAGTGCATACGTGCACTTTGCAGATCCTTGAGTACCCGAAAATATTGTTCATTCCATTTTTCAAGAAATTTCATTGACAAAAAGCTAAAAACAAAGTCATTATAGAGTACTTATATCAGTAATTGAGATACCCAACACAAAGTGATATCATTGCTAAAATATATAGAAGATAACTTCATTTTTAAGATCTAGACACAATTTTCACATCTTACGCACAGAATTTTTCCTGGTCAGTGCAGTCTGCAGTCAGAAATTCGAAGGTCGGTTTAGAACTCAAAGTTATTTGAAACAGCGATATAAGCATTGTTGATATGTAAAGGTACAAGACAGAACCAGTCTTATTATTACACTTTCTCTTGGTTCCATTTTGTATATTCAAGAACAAGATGAAAGTCGTGTTTTGTTTAGTATATATAGGTGAGCCAATGTGAAAGGCGTGTCCGGTTGAGAACCTTTTATTGAAGATTTAATAACTATACAAATCATGCATAATTCTGTACATAAAGACAAACTGAGCACATCTTTAGACGCGGTCAATATAAAAATGACCAATCAATGCATATAGATCTAGTCACTTAAAAAATCGTGACGAGTTAGTACCTGTATCCTGTAAACCAAAAAGTAAATGTGCATTCCATAGCACAGATATGTAAATGTTAATAGAGGTCAGAGACGGTCAGAGACAATGAGAGAACATAAATGGAAATGTCTCTTTCGGAGATTGGTACATTGGGCTATTAAATGTTGTGTTTCTCAAGTTTTTTTCATCACTAAATCAAATCTTGCTACTCGAATGGTTACAACTAGATCATGGTACACTGACAGCTGCATTTATCACCACGAGATAAATGTGAGAGAAAGTCATATATCTGAAAATAATCGATTAACTTTTTTTTCATTTCAGTTCATTTGTTCTTATATGATTTTCTTTCTTATTTTACGATTTCTTTTATTTATTATAATTCTAGCGCTACAAGCCAAAAGTTGCATAGTAAACGGAGTTATTTACGCAGATGGTGACTCTTTTAATATGAGTTGTAGAAGTCGTTGTACATGTCAAAATGGTCATCACGGGTGTGTTGATGTGTGTGTTCGAGAACACCGGAAGCCGTCTGAATTGTTCTGTAGTAACCCGCAGTTGACGACCGTCCATGGTCAATGTTGTAAGGAATGGAGCTGTATGACCCCAAACAAAACAGAGTCAAGTAAAATACCCCGACATATTCACTCATCATACTACGATACACGACCACAGAATAACCCATCATGGTGTAAGTATACAAAATTGACATTATCTGTGTCAAATTACACTTGTATGTTACCACATTCTGATATCATATCATTTTTGTAAGCTATGATCAAATATATTACGACAGTGTCCTAAAAACCTAAACAATCAATACAATCAAGACAAAAGAAAACAAAGACGTAACATATTTACATAATTACGCTTAGATGAATGATTTTAGAATGCAGGTATGCGTTTCCAACCTTTTGTCATAACAAAAATTACTGAACAGAATTGTCAAGAGCAGAAATCCAATTCGAAAAAATACTAAACAGTGACAAAACTACGGGAAAAATTGTCAGTCGCAATGGTTCAGACTTTGTATAGACATTTTGAGCAATGTTGAGTTAGACTAGTTTTATGGCGCGCCAAACCTTCCTAAGCATTGCAGAGGTGTCCGGTAGCAACTCAGTTGCAATTGAAAGGTCCCAGTACCAAGAAAAATAAGTCTTGAATCACAGTTCGGACAGACACCTCAAGTGTTTCCACATGGCACTTATATATTTTAAAGAATTGTTTTAATGGTCGTATGAATCGGTTCTTTTTTGAAGCCTTGATTAAGTGTTCATGGAGATAACTACATTGTATGCCTAATGAGAAAGCGCGCTCTCGTGTAATGAATCAACTGTGAAATATTCACTCAATAAGCAGGAAAAGTTGGAATATTACTGTCAATATTAAGGAAATAAATAATTCTGAAATTAAAGTCGTCGAAAATTTAAGTACTGAGATGACCATATTTGTCAATTTCGAACGATGTAGATCGAGCGGTTGCTGTTGCATCTTTATCTCTTATTTTTGAGGAAATATTTGATTGGATTCATTTAACAAAAGATGCGGTTTAAATCGAAAGAATATCATCAAATGTATCTTTAAGTAAGATTGAAAGGATCTAGCATCTTTAATTCATGAGCTTTAACAAAGCAATTAACAGCTGACTTTTAGTAAAATAAACCAACTCTGAAATACAAAAAATACCGATGTTGCATAAAAAACAGTAAATTTCGCTATGTTGTACACGTGTTTCAAGGAGTAACCTCTCATCAGCAGTATTAATATCAAATAATATGGAAAGCCATAATCCACAAGTTGTCAAAAAAGAAGTACTCATTACCAAAAAAAAAGTTATGAAAGTTATGAGAACAGTAAAGTTTATCAACAATGTTGTTCAAGCATTTTTGAAGAATCATCTTCAGCATCTTTAAACAAATTTACATAGAATTACTTAACCAGTACCTAACGACGGTCAAAGAGAGGGACATCTTTATTTACAAATTCTCTCAAGTTGAGAATGTATGAACTAAATGTGTATCACAATCTTATTGAAATGACCCAAATTTTATTTACCTTTTTTGTAACAATACATTAGAGCATGTGCAAACAAATGAAAATGAAGTATTTGAATTGTTATCAAAAATCAATAAAGACAAGTCCACAGGTGCTGATGGATTAACTAATATAGTGCTTAAAGTGTGTGTCCAATCTCTTTGTAACCCATTTACAAGAATATTTAATTATTGTTTGTCAAATGGAGAATTTCTAACTATATGGAAAGTAGCAAATATTTGTCCTGTATTCAAAAGTGGTGATAAACAAAGTAAAAGTAATTATCGCCCAATATCACTTTTACCCACAATATCTAAATGTTTAGAAACAATTGTTTTTTAAAAGATCGTATGAGTTCTTGAATGATAATGATCTACTTATTGAAGATAATAGTGGATTCAAAAAGAAAGATTCAACTGTTAATCTTCTTGTCAGCATGCATTTATAAGTCTATGGATGAAGGTAACAATGTTTGTGCTGTTTTCTTGGATGTAGCTAAAGCCTTTGATAAAGTATGGCATGATGATTTACTTTTTAAATTAAAACAATTGGGAATTAGTGGTAACTTGATTAATTTTATTGAAAATTATTTGTTGAACCGATCTCAGAAAGTTGTGATAAATGGCAAATCTTCAAATGTAAAATTACTAATGCAGGTGTTCCTCGGGTCTCAATATTAGCTCTTTTTTTATTTTTAGTGTATGTTAACGATATAAATCATGATATTGAGAGTCAAATGATGAAGCGTTTTGCTGATGACACAACCCAGATAAAAGTTATTGATAATCTCAACTCATTAAATGTGTTAAATAATGATCTTACAAGATTAAGCAAATGGGCCTCCCAGTGGAGAGTTACTATTAACTATTAGCTATTTTGGCTTTCAATTTAGTATTTCAACCAAAAAAGTTATAAATGATAATCTTATTATCCCCGCACTTTCGAAGAAAGTTCGGGGATAATGTTATACCCTCCGTCCGTCCGTTCGTCTGTCCGTCACACTTTTCTTGTGACTCAAACTCCTCCTACATTTTTGGATTTAGGGATTTAATTTTGTTGTAGAATTGTTGCATATAGTCTGCAGATGCGCAATAAGCTTTCGGATTTTCGATATTGGTCCTGGTGCAAACAAGAGGCCCCATGATGTCAATTTTTACACATGTGGCATGTGACACAAACTCCTCCTACATTTATGGATTTAGGGATTTAATTTTGTTATAGAATTGTTGCATATAGTCTGTAGATGCGCAATAAGCTTTCGGCTTTTTGATATTGGTCTTTGTGCAAACAAGAGGCCCCATGATGTCAATTTTAACAAAGACCCAAAGATGTAGATTAGACACATGTGGCATGTGACGCAAACTCCTCCTACATTTTTTGATTTAGGGATCAAATCTTTATGCAGAATTCCAACTTTGGTAAATTTCCTGAAAATGTCAAAGACACATATTTTTTTTTATTTTGGCATATTATCTTATATTCTGACAAGTGTTTGTTAAAAAACAGAATTCTGATTCTTTAGGATTCTGATGGCGGTTTCAATTTTGGTAAATTTCCTTAAAGTCTCAAAGACCACTAATTTTTTGGAATTCTACCTAGCAACCGTATTTAAAATGTTTGTGTAGTTTAGGACGAACATTTTCATCAATTAGATTTCAAAAATATTTGATATCAAATTTGTTAAATTTCCTGACAGTCTCAAAGACCACTTATTTTTGGGAATTCTACCTAGCAACCATACTTAAATGTTTGTGTAGCTTAGGACGAACATTTTCATAAATTGGATTTCAAAAATATTTAATTCCAATTTTGGTAAATTTCCTTAAAGTCTCAAAGACCACTTATGTTTTGGAATTCTACCTAGCAACCATACTTAAA
>MJUU01012154.1:26648-45771 GCA_002080025.1 Modiolus philippinarum | reverse complement strand
AAGTAAAGTTTATTGAAGTATTTTTGCAAAAAATTGTAAAAATTTGTACAAAAACACTTTTTTTGCTCTTGATTATGTAACAAATAATTTTTTTAATAAAGTGATAGCAGGGAATTTCTCTAAAACTTAAAAGAGAAAAGTAAACCAAAGAAGATTTGAAAATAGAATTTAAAGGGAAATAACCTATTAACTATATGGCATTGAAAATTTTTTTTGGTGAAAAACCGTCAATAACTTCTACACAGCCATTTGGATTTTCTTCAAAATTTCAGAGTATGTAGATTTTGATATGCTGGACATTTTTCTAATAAACACTTCACCTCTATCTGTTACAGTTGTTGAAATAAAAAAAAGAACAAATTTTGAAAATGTTACGGAAAAAGGGCTGTAACTCTGAGGCGGGTTTTCCGATTTTCTTCAAAATTGCAGGGCAGATAGATCTCGACGTTCTGAACAATTTTACACCGTAAGATTTTTGATATCTGCAACGGGTTTTCAGTTATTTGCCAAAAACAGCAATTTACCCCTATGATCTTTTTTTAGTAGCAGCGGACATTTTTGTTTGGTCCTCGGACTGAACGAACACATTTTTAAACTACATACCCTGATGATGACCCAGACCAAATTTGGATCAAATTGGCCCAGTGGTTTAAGAGGAGAAGAGTTTTAAAAAAAGGTTTACAAAGGACGGACAGTCGACGGACGCCAAGTGATGGCAAAAGCTCACCCTGGCATAGCCAGGTAAACTAAAATACAAGCCAGTATGGAAGGTCATTTGGTATTTTACATATGCATAAATAACTCCTTTCTAATATGTGACAAAGTGCTTTTTGACTTGTTACCTTGAAACCATAGAATGACAAAATTTGCATTTTGGCTGTTATTTTTTTTTCCTGAATGCTCAAATCACGGCCACATTCCGCATACCATGGTTGTGAATACTAAGTCCATATTGCAGATTTTCCTTCTTTTGGAAACTGAAATAGATCATTGGCTTGATTATGTAAGTAGGCTAGTCATCCTAGTTGTTCCAAGTTTTCATACAGCTGATGATTGGTAGTTATTCCACAAAACATGATACTGTGAAAGTACTATTGTTCGTGGGGTTCCAATTTTCGTTGATTTCGTGGATGGCTTAAACCACGAAATTAAGTTCCCAACGAAATGAATTTTTCCATAGAGTCTTAATGTAGGGACTTTGAAACCACGAATTTAAGTACCCACGAAATAGAGATTTTTATGAAAACCACGAAAATTGATGTCCACGAATAAAAGTACTTCCACAATATCCGAATTTACTTGTGTTATCTTTGATTTCATTCGATACCATTTTAACTTTTTCATCTTTCAACCAGTTTACAACACCTCCAATTTGGTATTTTTTCATTTCTATTTACTTCACAGTATACCGGGATTATATACAAGAATTCACAACCGACTGCCATTGAAACAACAAAAAAATCAGGACGTTGCTGTGAGCTCTGTGTTACATAAGAAATAGTGTGATAAATTTAATAATATCAAAATTCTGTGGCAAAATGTGAAAAGAAGACATCGTTGAATTGGTACAAACTGACATAAGTAATAAAATACCAAAGTTATTGTTAATTGATTAATTAATGAAGTTTTTGTATATGACCATTTCGACAAATTATGTCTCTTCATTGCAGATCAAATAAAAAAATTTCGAAGACCATCAAGCAAAAATTTGTAAAATCAAATAGAGCACATTAACATACAGGGTAATAAAATCTGATAAAGGACATACATAAGGAATTTGAAAAAGACTTAATATACTTGTATCCCTTCATTGTTAATTTAATATACTTGTAACCTTCAAATAGTCAAATGTTTTATGTAGTATTTCAATAATATCCTGATAGGTTGCGATATTTTAGAGTATCCGACCCTATGGCCTTTTCTTTGAAGTGGCTGAATGTAATATCAAATGAAATCAGGAATGTAGCAAATATATCCAGATAACAAGCTTTGTGGAATAACGTCCAATGATCAGCTGAATCATGTTTTGGTGACATGCTCTCTTTAAATTGCAGTAATGGTGTACTTGTTCTTGGGAGAATTTGTCATATAAGTGCACTATCATATTTTCGAATTTTGGTTTTTCATTTTTCGTAATTTGAAAATGTTATTCCAACTACCTGTTTATTGTTTTTACAATTATTAATTTTACTGATGAGACATAAGTTGTCGAAACGCGCATATGCAGAACATGAATTAACAGTATCTTCGGTATTTTGTTATTTATTACCACTGGGTCGATGCCTCTGCTGCCCGAGGGTATTCACCAACCCAGTAGTCAGTACTTCGGTGCTGACACTAAAACCGATTTTATTGAAATTGCATTATCTAAATTTTACAAAATTTCGTTTGAAACTAAGGAGCATCTCCCTCATGCATCGCTCTGTCTATAGCTTAATTTTGGTTTTTTTGGTTATTTTTTTTTCAACAGGTATTATACGCTTTTCAGTTAATGGACTTAAAAATGTTTTGCTTTTATCTGCACTGATGAGACATAAGTTGTCGAAATGCGCAGATGCAGAAAATGAATTAACAGTAACTATGGTATTTTGTTATTTATTGTACCAAGTCTTATTACTTTTGACTCGTTGCGTGCACTGTGATTGTCTTTTTAGTCTTTTTGTCGGGCAGTGAATGACAGTGATTTAAGAACACTTTGCCGGTTAATTTAATGTCTGTTCACGATCCCGAATCCCTTGGATAAGACAGAAACAACGAATATAGCGTTTGAAAAATATGAAAAATCAGTTTAAGGCATCGCCTTGAACTTACTTTGAGGTATGAGCACAGCTCATTGTTGAAGGGTTCTTTGTGACTAAAGATAAAGAAGGAAAGTAAAAGCGTGTTCCATTGCATTGTTTATCATGCATTTGAAGAGACCTTGTCTAATGCGTTTTTACTCCATATCTTCTCTGAGGCAGCAGAGATTACTTTCCATTACATTTCTGTTAAGTAGTAAAAATTGTTGACGTAACGAAACTGGTATATTTGTGGAGATAAAACTATTATGCGTTTGACACAGGTTCTGTAAGTTTCGTTTTATTTTAAAACTTAAAAGTCGATAATTATACCCAGAAGTTGCATTTTGCACATGACGTTTGGAACAATAAAAAGCGACGTCGTAATACTGAGAAGTCATGTTTTAGCAGGAGGCGATTTCAAAATACAATCCATCGTGAACTCTCGGTAACACGTGACGAAACAAACGTCTTGAACTTACTATGAGGTATGAGCAAAGCTCATTGTTTAAGGCCTCATGGTGACTTCAAGATCAAGAACAACAATAAAAGCGTTGTTCCTTTGCTTGTTTTTACCATGTATTTGTAGGGACTTTGTCTCATGTACATTTACTCCATATCCTTTCATTCACCAAACCGATATTGAAAATTTGAATATTCTGATATCGTAACATGTGATTTATGTGATTTTTGCACCTTTCCGATATGGCACGCGAAAGTTAGCATAACTATGGAAAATCTGGGTTTCGCTTCTGTATAAACTAGGGTTGTCAAAGCTAAACCCGAGTTTCCATGCGGAAACTTAAGTTTCGGTAGCGAAAACTAAGTTTTCTAGAGCTAAACCCAAGTTTCACTTCCAAAATGTAGGTTTCCCTCCAAAAATACATACTATGAGTTTCCAAAGCTAAACCCGAGTTTCCGTAGGGAAACCTACATGTAGGTTTGGGTAACGAAAACTGGGTTTCTCTGAGGGAAACTAACTCCGCTTTCCCTACTTAAATGTAATCATGAGTAGGAATGATAACTCTTACGCAAAAATCAAGTCGTTGAAGGGATGAAGTTACAAAATATAAACAATTTTATAAAAAATTATAAAGCTGATTTTTAGTCTTTTTTTTTAGAATATTTTCCTTCTGCCACACCGATAGAGGTGAAGAAAAGGGTCCATATAAAAACCCCTTCTGAAGTTCTTTTTCAATCAATTCTGATACAACTGCCGGTTGTCGTCTCGCGCTTAGGTTATTCCTACATTCTTTGGTACTTGAAAGTTGTGACTTTACTAGAGTGTCAAAACCGTTTCTCAGACAAATATTCAACGAAAGATTTGTCCGGATGGTGTCGCAGTTGGCTCTCTAAAACATCAATGTTAATCGGTGTGGTAGCATGCATTGTAAAATCTGTTAGTCATTTAATACTTGTAATGGTAGATTGTTTTTCGGTTGGTTTACCTAACGATGATGAAGCTTGTCTAGAAGCAGATGAAGGTTGTACAGCGATCTGTTTTCCACATGAATTTTGAGAATGTCCAGCGACTTTACATTTCGAGCAGATGTGTGCGAAAGCGCAGAAGGGTCTGGTACAACCTTTAGCCCCGTTGAAATTATTGCAGATCTCTTTACCTTCAGCATAGGAACGAGGTCTGCCATAACGATCTGTAGGCGCATTGCGAAATTTGTTTTCCGACATATTCATACTTGTTTGTTAAGTTGCAAAGGGCAAAACGGGGTTGTGTGGTCGACTAAATTGCATAATTTGCACGCGGAGACTTGAACTCCTGCTGATATTAGAGAAACTATATCACGATCACGTTTTGACCAATCTACTTTTACTTTTTTCTCGCGCAGTAAGACGGCTGCCTTAGCAGAAAACATCTTGTGGTATTCATAGAACTTGTTACCAAAGAAATTGTAAATGTCAATAATATCATCCTCATAGGCATCGAGTTCTGCACGTCTATCGGGGTAAACAGATGTCATTACCCTTTTGTATTTACCAAATGCTTTCAGAAATTCAGAAATTGATAAGGTTCGGTTAAGACGTGAATCAGGTTTCCCGCTAAGTTGAACTTCAAAGCTTTCTGTCGAAATGCTTTGCTTTTGGGGGCACTCATAATTCGGTATAAGTAAGGTGGCTAAATTTATATCCTTACCCTCAATTATTTGTTTCTGCAGAGGTGACGAGACTATATCTACATTAGTAAATGAATCAGATCGAACGCCTTGAAAACTTGGATTACTTTGCTGAAGAGTATTATTGATGTCAGGGTTGTCGATACTTTTGTACCACTGTTGTAGGCCATAGGTGTTTCTAGCAGAATCATCATTTTCACGCTTCATATATTGGGTGACCGTATCTAAACATTGAGTGACAGATGTCAGAACTCCTAATAAGGATGACGTGTCATTACTATGTACGTTTGCTTTGCTGGCACCTGCTGTAGACGTGGCAGACGAATTACTCCGCTGTTCTGTTAACACGGAATTTTGAGCTGTTGTGATGGAATTGGTTCTGAAATAGTCCCTACGTTCACTACAACATCTGATTGCGTATGCTTATTTTCCTCTAATAATTTCTTGAGAACAGTTTTAGGAAGATTACTGGGTACTTTGATGCCAATATCTGCAAGCGATTGTTCTAACTGAGCGATTGTTAGCTGATTTACATCATCATGGCTGCTATTAATGTAAGGGTGTGGTCTCTTTGTCTGGCGTTTAGATTTCCGTGAAGCCATAATAAAGTTAAACAAAATCTTACCGTATGCAGAAAATATTCCAAAGTACTTAAGTGTTTATCACTAAAAGTCATTCATTGTTAACGGAGAAATATACACAATAAATTGTACCGGAATATTCAATTTGTTTTTGAAGATCACACAGCTTCAATACAATGTTAGTTCCATTTCACATATAAAAAACGTTATAATCCACTTAAAAGTCTATGAAACATGTACAATTCAAACTGATATGCCAGATAAATGTTATTGTCAAAAGAAATAATAGCCAAATTGCCAAAAGAAATAAAAATTTTCACTTCGAAATATCATGCGCTTTGCTGAATCAACAGAGACGAACAAACTGGGGTTCTACCAAAGAGTGCAGGGGCAAGAACTACTTTTTCTAATGAATAAACATAGATTATATGTATTATAATCAACCATCAAGGAAATCCTGAGTAAGTGTATTTTATTTATTTATTTTTTTTTTGTCTTTTTGTTTATATATATTTTTATGCCCCGCCAAGAATTACCCTTGTCCGTCCGTCCGTACGTACGTACGTACATCCGCCCCGATGTTAAGTTTTGCGTTAAGGTCTATATATTGTAGTATTTTGGTAATATTGCATCAGTACATGCACCTTTGTTAGAACTACCAGATTCACCAAAAATTAGGGATCCATGACCTACATTTTACGCTTGAGTGGCTTTTGTTAAATTTTGCGTTAAAGTCCATTTCTCAACAACTACGCATTATACAAATATGATGTTTCATCAAATTAATTGCCTTGATAAGTACTACCCAAAACATTAACAGTTAGGTGGCTTTGACCTTTATTTTACGCTTGAGTGATTTTTGTTAAATTTTGCGTTAAAGTCCATTTCTCAACAACTACGCATTATAACAAAATGATGTTTCAGCAAATTAATTGCCTTGATGAGTACTACCCAAAACATTGACAGTTAGGTGGCTTTGACCTATATTTTACGCTTGGGTGACTTTTGTTAAATTTTGCGTTTAAGTTCATTTCTCAACAACTACACATTGTACTGATGGGATATTTCATAAAGTTAATTGCCATGATGAGTACTACCCAAAACATTGACAGTTAGGTAGCTTTGACCAATATTTTACGCTTGAGTGACTTTTGTTAAATTTTGCGTTTAAGTTCATTTCTCAACAACTACACATTGTACCAATTGAATATTTCATCAAGTTAATTGCCTTGATGAGTACTACCCAAAACATTGACAGTTAGGTAGCTTTGACCTATATTTTACGCTTGACTGACTTTTGTTAAATCAATTAAGTCCATTTCTTAACAACTACACATTGTACAAATTGGATATTTCATCAAATTAATCATCTGTTATGGTACTTCTGGATGATTCAGTGACCGGGAACTAATTTTTATGCCTGATTGACTTAGATTATCTATTGTGATAAATTTGTCCGTGGGGCATCCGTGTATTATATACACATTCTCTAGTTTCATTTATTTTACAATTTTAAAAGACATCATAATATATGTAAAGACCATCGCATTTAAATCAATTGAATTCCTATTCAAAACGCATTTTGATTGGCTAAACATTTTTTCAACCAATCATATCGGTTATCGGCTTATAATGTATGCCCTATGCACGAAAGCTAAAAATGGGTTTCGGATATGGAAACTCGAGTTTCCCTTCCGAAACCTACGTTTCCCTTTTGAAACTCGGCTTTTGCTTTGAAAATCCATAGAAAGCTGAGCTTTTCATGTAGTCGCATCCGAAACCTATGTTTCGCTAGATGAGAAACCTAGTTTTTGCTATCGATACTTAAGTTTCCACATGGAAACTCGGGTTTAGCTCTAGAAACCCTAGTTAAAAGAAGTGAAAACCGGGTTTAACTTAGGTAAACTAGGTTTTCATTAGTTATGCTAACTTTGGCGTGCTATTCCGACCATTAATTGTTGTTTCTTTGTGTGGTTGCATATTATTGGCTACTAATTATTTTCATTTTCTTTGTACTTTTTGGCATATTTCGTAAATTGTATGAAATTATACACTGCAGTAATATGGAATTTCTATTTTCAGCAATATTTTCCCACGAGTGGCCTAAGAACAAAAAAGTGATAAAGCCACGTATGGCTTTAGTATATCTAAAAAATATTGGTTTTGATTTGAAATACGAATATACTGTAATTAAAAACTATTTCAGCGTTCCTAGTTTTCAATTTATTTTTTTTTGTCAACAATATGATATGTAAGTGTTCGGTAAAACGATGGCAAATATGACCCAGGATATGTAAAAATTTGATAGTGCATGATGCGACATTAAATTAAATCGTTTAATCCAATTGTACTGCCAATATGTTCAAATGAACGTTGATAACATATTTTAGCACTATAATTATTATATAACTCCAACTCAATTTCAGCGCAAGAAGAAATGCACGCCTACAACACGCAGCCTTGAAAGGGTGAGGATCATGTACAACAAGTGCAGGAGTGTTCGGGGTTACAGACTAAAGTTCTGTACTAACTGTCGAGATAAACAGCGTTGCTACCCTAAGAGAACCAAAACAAGAGAAATAGAATTTCTCTGCAATGATGGAAGATATGAGTATTACAAGTATGCCTGGATAAAAAGGTGTAAATGTAGCAAAAATGTAAAAGCGTTGGAAGGGATAGATCTTAAAAAATTGATAAATTGAGATTGAAGTTTATATACATGTACATCCAGAGCGAAAAGCATGAACGCCATTAAAATGGAAACCAAACTATAAAATTCATTTCTATCATTTATCATGTCAAAATTATACACGGGTCATTTATTATTTATGTTGAGTGTCAATTAAATGCCTAATGATATCACTACTTCCAGAAATCCAATTACTAAAATTACTAATTTTGAAATGGAAGTTCAAAAAAGGTGATTTTGCTGCAGTAAGGTGCACATTGAATGAAAAGGCGTGTCGCATAAAACAAAATTGTAAGATGCCGGTATTGACCTGGAATTAGATTACCTAAAAAGCGAAAAAAAGTCTGATAACGGTTCCCTAGAAACAGTATTTTAAGACTGTTGTGCAAGTCAATATATATAAGTGTCTTGGAAGGCATATCAGGAAGATTGATAATATTACAACTTGGGTTAAATGGTATAATAGTGACAGGAAGGAAGTTTCCGGTCATACTTTCATTTTTTCATGGTATTTAAATTCTAAAGTGAAATTTGTTACTTTTCAAATTAAGTAGTATTTAATATCGGAAATAGAAATAACGCTTAATTGTGATGAGCATTCTGTGTTATATTCGTGACATGTTAAAGCATGCAGTATCTGTATATGTATATTACTCAACAAACCATACTTGAATTATACCAAACGTAATATTTTACTTTCTGGCATAAAATATTCTCCTAGATACAATGTAAAACGTCGTACGTTAGAATTACCATTATGTAAAAATATGTTCCTCACAATAAATGAAGCATATATGATTGAGGTCAAGGTCATTATCTGGAATTTCTTTTTGCCGACGTTAATAGTCTTGCATTTATTAAATCGACAAACTTTTGAAACGACTGACTATAAAATCTGTTCTTATGATGACTATGTATTCCTTTTACCATTTTCCCCACATTTAATGGTTGCGCAAGAATAAGGCGCGTGTCTGCCGTTTGACGTTGCGACGTCGACGTCTCTTTGGACCTGCTGCTACGTGGATAATCATTTGGTGAGTATGGTGAGCATTACTCTTTAGTTATTGTTCCTTTCACATATCAATGATGTGTGGGGACAACAATAATCATCGAAGCTCTGGGTGTACCAAGTGCTTGTTCACCTTATTTTTTTATTTAGCAGGGCATCAAAAAAGGAGATTTTGTTTTCATTTTTAAGAAGGCAAATTGCTATGCTATAATGAAGTGTCTAAATTTTTGATATTAAACAATTAAAATCGTCCATCAATTTACAGCAAACTCGAATATCGGACGAAAAACTGACAGTCCGGATTTTCAAGTTCTCGATGGAATCGACAAATCATGCGTTTTGGTCAAAATTAAAAGATAATACAAAAATTGGAAATCAAAATTGCTATATATAAAAAAAATTCTGAAATTAACTGTATATCGTTTCTTTTGTTGAGTGGTATATTAATATTTTTTAAACACAAATAATCTGTTCTGTTATATGATTGGCATAATTTTGTCAGGGGATACTCTTGAATTATTGCAAATTTCTGTGAAGAGTCACCTTATTTAGATTACTTTCAATTTTCAAACCTTCTTGTAGTGTCTTATTATTGTAAACTCATTTCTTGACATGATAGGATACATTACGTTAGTTTCATGTAGTGTACTATAAATTTTCCGACCTTTTAAACAATTTAAACGAATATGAACCAGTTCAAAACATGACAGACAACATTTCTATTAAGTTTCATTAAATTCAATGCACTGTTAATCATACACCATTTCTGATTTCCATGACAACATGAACATTTCAGAAGCATTTTTTGAAATTTCATACACTATCGTAATAAAGAGAAACAGAGAAATATAAAAGGAGCAAGCATTATGTGTCTTTTGAACATCTCTTCGAGGAGAAAGTAATGTAAGCCTCATTTAATAATATTAAACAATACATCCAAAGCATTTGCATATTTTCATGTGTGATTTATTACTTTTGATGTGCATACTGTTAAGAAGTTCTTGTTTTTGCCAAACATATCCTATTGTGTAAATTATTTTTGTACATTTTATGTTACGGTGCTTTGGAGTCGCATTGTTACAATACTTATGACATGTTTATTTGTTACATTACAATATGAAAGTTAATCATTCAATCTTATCGTCTATTGTATGTTGTTCTTAATAAAATAAACGTAACAGATTCTTAGTACTGATTTTTACCATGAGCTGTGGAGAAATATAATAATGTATTGAATGTCAAGCTCCAGGAGAACATATACCAGAAATAACATTACATAAGAATTAATATGTTAACTCAACGGCTGAAAGAATTTATATTAGGAAAAAGTCTCAGAGGAGAGTTCTGGTTATCTTATTTCTTGTATACTGTAAGATCTACAAAAGTACTAGCGGAACCTTTATAATGGGGTTCGAAGTGCGATGCGAAAATTTCCTTATTTATGCGAATGACATTTAATTAGAATAAATGCGACTCGATCAAGTGCCTTATTAGAGTCGATAACAATTTTACCGCAACAAGGTGAACATTGACTTTAAAAGGGCACTTAACCGAGTCGCATCTGTACAAGTTAAATGTTATTGACATAAGTAAGGCAATTCTCGAGTCGCACTTCGACCCTAGTGAATACACTTAAGATGTTTTAATATTAAATGGAATAAAACATTTTATGAGTTCTATAAAAAGTTTTGTTGTTACGGTTCCGACTTAAATCATTAGTGATTTGTTTGTATATTTCAAGAACTGAATTACAGAAGTGAATACTTATTGCAGTGCATTTACTATAAGTTACAAACGTATATTGGTTCCAGTTGTGTATAACAGTAGCATTTAGAAAAAGAATAATTTGTCTGAAAACTATAAAAAAAAAATTATGATTTTCTAAAAACGGCATCACATATTAAGAAATTTCTGTAGGGCTAACACTAACGCTTAGACGTCAAATTTACGGTCAGAAGAAAATGATGGATAATTATACTCTACATGGGATTATGTTCACAAAAGCATGGCCAACTAACAATTACAACGGATATAAAACGAAACGCTTATGTCAACTGCAAAACATTGATGCGTTCTTTTGGTACTAATCAAAATGTTGTGAAAAAACACCTCTAAGCTACAGTCAGAAGTACATCACCATGAACGCTAAATGCACAACGAAACCTCATACTTTCGATGCTTTTGCTAGTATACTGTTAATCCCTGAGGTTGTCAGTCAAGACTTTGCTGGTCTTGACACGGATCTATAAAACAACTGTTGAAAATCGTGTAAAGCTCTGTTCTTGGTGATAATGCTTCCCATTTACATATAAGTTATCTGTTCGCTTGATATTCTTCCGATTTTCGATTTATTTCTGATTCTATTTATATTGACTCTTTCTGGTTTTGATTCTATTTATTCTAAAATGCACGAAAATCTACCTTTCGTTCATTCATACTCTCTCGAAAGCATTCAAAATCGTTCAACGCTCGTTCTTAAGTCATACAATCGACTTGGGAAACTTACAAAAAAATCATCTTAAACGCATGTAATGGCAAAAAATGGGGAAAAAACTTGCATTCTGTGCATCCAAGGTCTCACATTTAAGTTAAAACATAACTTACCATATAAGTTATGCTGAATTATTCCCGAATTTAAACTGCATTTCAATCAGTAAATCCATGAATTATAAGGAAGTCCGTAGTTAAAAGTGTTCCGTTTGTCAAGAACTACAGAGATTTCTAGGACAAATCGCTTGAACGTCTCCTAAAGGCAAGGCGAGAAGCAAATAGACTCCAGAGATTGCACAATAAAAGACGATCAAGCGATACTGGCCTTGGAAATCACCTCTGCGAGCTTTATCAAAACCGAAAATTTGCGCTTCACGAAGCCATTAAGCAAAAACAATTAAATACGAAAATGAGTAAACTAAACGGAAATTTATCTAATAAAAATAGTAAAAGATTTTGGGAGCTGCTGCGAGGTCCACGCGAAACCGCTAATCCAATTTTCTCGAAGACGAAACTGATATCAGTAAACGTCTTATTGACCAATTTAGTAAGATTGGTAAAGACTCTACCATTATGCCTGATTTTAGAAATCATATTGAAAACACTCTACATCAAATAGAGTCAAATCGAGGCGTAGGGGAGAACATGTTTTCTATGTCTTTTTCTAAAGAATCTATTTTAAATGCTCTTAACTGGCTGAAATTAGGGAAAGCGCCTGGTTTAGATGAAATACCGAATGAGTTTCTGAAGAACGGTGGTGATACTATTATAAAAACTTTGTGTGACTTGTTTACTTTTATATCTGATTCGGAGGAGATACCAAAAGAATGGCAAAAAGGGATAATTATACCTCTACACAAATCCGGTTCTCAATGTGATCTAAATAATTACCGCGGTTATATAACCCTTTCGTCTAATGTCTATAAGCTTTATTCAAAAATGTTAGACATACATATTGTAAATTTTTTGGAAGAGCAGAATGTACTTGGCGAAATACAGGGTGCCTTTAGAAAAGACAGACGAATCGAAGACCAGATCTTTACTCTGCAGGGTGTCTGTGCCCTTTCACGTACCGCTAAAAAAAACCCTATATTTGGCCTTTTTAGATTTATCAAAGGCTTTTGACAGAGTCTGGTGAGATGGTCTTTTTGTTAAATTATGGCAAAGCGGCATCCAAGGGAAAACTTGGCGTTTGTTACGGAACGCATATGAAAAGGTTGAAAATAAGGTCTTATTTGGGGAAATTGAATCAGATTGGTTCGAACAAGATTTCGGTGTAAAACAAGGTTGCGTACTATCGCCTACTTTGTTTTCCATATTGATGAATGATTTGGTTGGGATGTTGGAAAAAAGTGGTGTCGGATTCGAACTCCAGAAAACGTTGATCAACTGTCTTCTTTTCGCAGATGACGTTGTTCTTATTGCAAAGTCCCGAGAAGAACTCGAAACACTCCTTCGAATATCACACGATTTCGCAATTAAGTGGAATTTAAAATTTAAAACCAAAAATTGTCGGAAAACGTTTGAATCCCGACAATAAGTGGCTTCTTGGTAATGAAGATATCAGCGAAGTGAACGACTATAAATACCTTGGCTATTATTTTAACAGAGCTTTAAGATCGAACTAAATAATTATCTTAAAGAGAAAATGGAAAATATGTTAAACTACTTAACACGCGTTCTTGCTGAACAGGGTCAATTTTGGCGATGCTCTCTGGAACTCTGTTCTTAGACCTGCCCTAACTTATGCATGTGCTGTTTGGGCACCGTTGTCTGTGATAAATACTGCCGCTATTGACAGCTGGCAATACCGCGCGGCTAAAATTGTACTAAATACAAAATTGAATATTCCAAGGTCTGCTTTACTGCTTGAACTCGGTGGGGAGCCAGTTAGTGCTTTTATAACCCGCCAAAGAATGTCATACTATAAAAGGCTGATGCGACTGCCGGAGGATAGATTATGCAAACGAATTTTTAATGAAATGGTTAATCAAAATGAAAAAATAATTGGTTACGCAGACGAAATACATAATTTGATTGAAAATTTTGGAATCGATAATTTCGTTTCAACTTTTGGCAAATCAACAAGAGAAGGTCTATTGTTAGACGTTAGCAATAAAAGCAGCTTAGAATCTTACGCATGTTATTACAGGAAAACAGGGTTATTTGTGCGATGAAACCAACTTTAAATCGTCACGATTGAAGTTGCTTGCAAGAACAAATTACCTACACCTGAATAAAAACTTGGTCCGAATGCATATGACAAATGATGATCGTTGTCCTATATGCGATCTAGATGAAGCCGAAGATACGGAACATTTCATGTCGAGATGCCCAAAGCTCGAGCACATAAGAATAAAATACTTTGATATGTTTGCTTCTGTTACTGACGTTAAATTCATGGAACTGCCGCCACGTGCCAAAATTATGTTTTTAATTGGCGATATAGGCTATGCTTTTAACATTGATGTTGGAAATTTTTACGATTTGCATGGTAGGATGTTCTTATTAGAAGCTTTTAACTTTCGTAATAGTATCATAAATTCTAGTGATGCACAATGTGAAATTTCATGAATTTTATATATATTCTGATATATTTTAAAAATTTGATTCTGTGATACATGCAATTTCTTAAATAACGAACATTTTAGATTTGTTTCTTGGTGTATATTGTTGTATATATTGATTTTTTATTTTATTTTATTGTGCTTTATAATTAGACGCATCGTCACTCGTACCCTGGTGGCTGGTGCCCCCGATGTAAAGGGGTAGTTTCAATATATATAAGGAAGAAACACTAGAATTACATGCAAGTTTATGTTACAGACGATCAAAACGCAAGAAGACCTCCACATATGACGAACATAACTTGAGGGCACGGCCTAATGAGCAATCAGAAAAGAGCAAAAATGAATGATCAATTGAGCCACTGACCACTGCAATTTAACTGTAAGTTAACGAGGATGACTGATCATACAGAAAAAAATGAGACACTGGAATACCCTATAAAAGATAATAAATTAAAATACTTATTATTTATGCACGAAATACATAAATGACTTAAAGTCGGCTCTACCACATTTATACGTGATATTAAATTTCTGGAAAAGACACTGTCAGGTTTCGTAAACATAATATATATATACACCTTCCTTCTGACCAACTTCTTATTTTTTATCACTTGATTTGGCTCTAGATATATATCTGAACTAATTGATGGGCCCATTCAATCGCGTCTTGCAGTAAAAATTACAAAAAAACATGATAACAGTTAATACCTACAATGGCCAGGAACTACAATCACATGCCACAATTCACAAGCAAACTGCACCAGAAAAACAATAATGAAAACAAGAGACAAACATCAATAACGGTAGGAACTCGGGATAGCCGAACTTGGTACCGGCACTAGCAAAAGCCAGCGGTAGGGTTAAACCGGTTTATGGGTACCCAAACCTCCCCTTTTTCTATCCCGTTTCCCTATAGTATCATAAACATGAGTAGTAGAACGGGTTACCTCAGACCAAAATTGGCGAGGAGCCCCATAGTGCATTCTTTGTAAAATATTTTCATTTTCCCTCAATTTTCCTTAAAATATTCAAATTAGTTCAGGAGGGACTTTTTGTGCTAATATAGAGGGCGCTTCAATCGTAATTGACGAGGTGCTAAGTGTGTCATTGACCTTTGGCCTGGTCCCCTTGGTGTTGTCATTGATTTTGCCTACTGGTCTCGTTTTTATCCCAGCTTTGACCTTGCTTTTACCCTAACCCTAATCTATTTTTTTACTACACCTTAACCATTGTCTCTAGAACCTTTTTGTTATAGTGTTGACCTTTGACCTTTGGCCTCGTCTTGAGTGCCTCGCCATTGGCTATGACTTCACTAGTCCATAGTGTTGTCACTGGCCTCACCCTGCCTCTATCCAAGGTACTTTCCTAGGTCTCGCCTTCTACTTTGTCTTCTACTTTGGTCTCGCCCTACAACTATCCAAGGTACTTTCCTATGTCTCGCCTTCTACTTTAGCTTCTACTTTGGTTTTGCCTACTGGTCTCGTCTTTATCCTAACCCTAACCCTAACCCTAACCCTAACCCTAACTTTTCTGTTGTTAGATCAGTAATGTTGTATTTGTTCTGACCCTAACCATTTTTCTTCTATATCTCCATAGTTACTTTCCATTTTCGAACTTGTTTGAGTTACCTCCCTTTTATCTCTAACCTAAGTTGCTATGACAACTCTATATTCATTCATTATTTATTTTCGAATATTATTCTAATATTCTCGTGTTATCTCCCTTTGATCCAACCCTAACCTAAGTTGGTATGACAACTTTTATTTTTATTTATTTATTTTTTATTTATTTATTTCATAGTTTATTCTTTTTCATTATACATTTCTATTTTTTATTATTATTATATTTATAATATCATTTTATTTCTTTTATTATTTTCTATTCAATTATTGGTTTAATTTTCTTTATTTAATTTATTTATATTATTAATTATTTATTTTATTTATTATCATTTTTAATTTACTTCATTTGTTTTTAAATTTACTGATAGTTTGTTTTTCAAATATTTCTTTATTATGTTTATTACTACTTTTATTATTTTTTTCTATTTCATTTTTAATTTATTATTATTTTTTATTCTTATTATTCTTTTATATTATTTTATTATTTCATTATTATTTTGAACAATATTTATTATTTACTTTTATTATTATTTTATTTACTTTTTAGTTCATTTTTAATTTATTATTTGTTTTCATTTTTATTATCTTTTTTCATTATAATTTATTATTTCATTATTATTTTCATTATCTATTAAGTAATTTATTTATATTCTGAATTAATTAATATTTTATTTATTATTATTAATTATTTTTATTGTTACTTTTATTTCATTTTTTATTTCCGTTTTAATTTATTATTTATTATTTTTATTTATTATTTTATTTATTTATTTATTTTATTTTATTCATAATTATTTATTTTATTCATTATTTTTTATTAATTTTTTTTTCTTTCTATTGATTTTTCATGATTATATTTATTCATTTATTTATTATTTTATTTCTATTTTGGCTAATTATTAGATATCCCAACAACTTTATGATTCATTTTTCCTAACCTGAACAACTTTACCTTAACTTTCATTAAATTTAACCCTAACCTGAACCATAACTTATCACTAATCATTAATATAAGTGTAATCCTAACCCAAAAGATTTAAATAATACTGATCTTAAACTTGATTTTATTTATTAATTAATGATAACCTTACCTAAAGCTTTCAAACAAACACTAACGTTAATAATGGTATCATCCCCAATAGTCATAACCCTAATCTAAATACATGACATAACCCTAACCCTAATGTTTATAACATTAACCCTTATGCATAAACCTAACCCCTATGTAGATAACCCTAACACTTATGTAATAACACTAACCCTTATGTATAACACTTACCTTTACGTATATAACCATAACGCTATTGTATATAACAGTAACCATAACCTTAATGTATATAACAGTAACCCTAACCTTCACTTCAAACATTAACTCTAACCCTATAACAGTAACATTACCACTGATGTATATAGCAATCGTCATAACCCTAATCTAAATACATGACAGTAACCCTAACCCTTATGTATATAACACTATCCTTTATGTATATAACCCTAACCCTAATGTATATAACTCTAATCTTTATGTATAACCCTCAACCTAATGTATATAACACTAAATCTTATGTATAACCCTAACCCTAATATATATAACAGTAACCCTTATGCATAACCCTTACCCTTATGTATATAACACTAACCCTAACCCTATATAATGTATATAACAATAACCCTATTGTAATAACAATAACCCTAACCCTTATGTTTATCATAAGCATAAGTTAAATAAGACTATAAAGTGATATTAAAACATATAAACATATGAATATTAACACTGATGTGAACCAAAAAAAAAAATAAACAGAAACATGGAAACATCAATATTAAACGACACAAGACATAAATGTTAACACAAAAACACGACACATAACGTTAACTATGACTATAAAGTGATATAAAACATGTAAACATGTGAACACTAACACTGATATGAACAAAAATATAAACAGAAGACTCAAAAATTAAGGGTTACTCCAAGTAGTATATAGGAGGTTTTCGTCTAACATTTGACGAGGTGGTGCGAGGTGGTGCCGGAAGTGACGTCACCGGAAGTGACGTAGAGCGGAAGTGACGTGACAGAAGTCACGTGACCGGAAGCGGAAGTCACGTGACCGGATGTAGAAGTGATTACCTTGCGCATGCGCGAGAAAAAGTGGGGATTCCCTTAAAAATCTATTTTTAGAACGGGAAAACCACCTATATACTACTTGGAGTAACCCTTAATTTTTGAGTCTTCTTTGCGTATTTTCTTTCCTTTGTGATATCTTACTAGGGTAAATCGAGGTCGCTGGATCGATTAGTGCAGGTTTCAAAACCCTAACTCCGAGTGTGAACGAGATATCGGCCCTAAACGGCCCTAAATCGGTCTTAATTTGAAATCGTTCAACTATAGGCATATCATATATGGATTTGATGTACTTTCATACTTCTAAATCAATAAGTCAAGGTAGTTAATGGCTTAAACCTATTGTCCCTTAGAAATCAAAGATCGGCCATAAGTCGGCCCTAGATCGGCCTTAATCAATACTATTCGTACTATAGACCTATCGTATATGTATTCGAGGTACTTCAGTACTTCTAAAGCGATTAGTCAAGGTAGTTACGGGATAGAACCTACTGTTATAGAGATATCGGTCCTAGATTGGTCTTTACCCAAACTATTGATACTATAGTCAAGCGAAATATGAAACTGAGGTATGTTTAGGCTTTTCAATCGCTTGATCCTACTGTCAACGTGATCTCTGTTACCTTTAACATGTCTCGTTCAGTACGAGATTTCACGTGATTTCATTTTATCTTTATGTTTTCGAAGCTCAAGTTCGTATTTATTCTAAGTTTTATTGTATTTCTGTTCAATTTTATGTTTCATATTGCGTTTTCATATTCAAGTTGGTCTTTGTTTTCATATTCTGTTGTTATTATGTTCACATTTCATGTTTCAATTTGCATTTTTATGTACAAGTTTACATTTATTTTATTATTTTGGTGTAATTGTATTCACATTTCATGTTTCATATCGTGTTTTCGATGAATGTATCTCATTTTTGTTGTCTTTATCGGCCTTTTTACGGTTTTTTGCTGCTGCTGCTGCTGTAGGTGGGGTTTGGTAGGTCTGCTGCTGCTGCTGCGCCATATACCAGGTAGAATTGCTGCTGCTGCTGCTGCTGCCACCACCACCACCACCCAGTCATAGCCTACCACCACCACCACCACCACCACCCTTATATCCTATTATCCCACCACCACCACCACCACC
>MJUU01012154.1:8036-25665 GCA_002080025.1 Modiolus philippinarum | reverse complement strand
TTTCTGTTCGTATTTGGTGTTTACATTCATATCAATGTTCATATGTTTGTGTCACGTAAGGTTAATGTTTCAATATTTCTGTTCGTATTTGGTGTTTACATTCATATGTTGTACCATTTAATGTTGGTCTTTTAACATTTATGCTTGTATTTGATGTTCACAGTCACAGGTTTTCATAGTTTGTTTTACTTTATGTTGATCTTTTAACATCTATGCATGTATTTGTTGTTCATATCATTGTGTTTTCATATGTTATATCACTTCATGTTGATAAAGGTCATATGTTTATATATTTTTGATTATTCATAGTCATAGTTAACGTATCTTATGTTTTCATTTAACAGTTCATATCATTATGTTGTCAAGTTTTGTTGTATTTGTGTTCATATTTAATGTGTCATGTTATATTTTGATGTGACAGTTCACTTTTGGTTTCATACTTTGTTGTGTTTGTGTTCATTTTTCACATATCATCTTATGTTTTCATGTGAAGTTCACATTATGTTGTCATGTTTTGTTGTATGTGTGTTCATTTACTATGTGTTATATTATGTTTGTATTTGTAGTTCATATTGTCTTCAATATCAATTTGTTTTCATACTGTCACTTGATGTTTCGTCTTCCACCCATTGTTATTATTCATACCATAGTTTATATGTTATATGTTCATTCCTTATGTTCATATCAATATCATATCACAGTTGTAAAGTTTTGTTTCAGTTCATAGTCATAGTTCACATTGTTTTTATATTTTGTTGTATTTGTATTCATATTTTACATTTCCTATTGTGTTTTGGTGTTCAAGTTTGCATTTGTTGCCATGTATTGTTGTATTTGTGTTCGTAGTCAACGTTTTGTGTTAACATTCCTGTCAATGTTCATATGTTTGTATCTCTTCATGTTGATATATTAACGTTCTCTTAATATGTATTGTTCACATCAGTGTTAATGTTCATATGTTTTATATCACTTTATAGTCATACTTAACGTTAGATGTTTGATTTGGTGTTAATATTCGTATGTTGTATTATGTAATGTTGACGTTTCAATGTTTCTGTTTGTATTTGGTGATTACATTCATTTGTTGTATCATTAAATGTCGATCTTTTAACATTGATACTTTTATATTTAGTTCATTTTATCGTCAGTATCAATTTGTGTTCATAGTTTGTGTCGTTTCATGTTGATATATATACGTTTCTGTTTATATTTGTTGTTCATATTAGTGTGTTGTATCATTTCATGTTGATCTTTTATCATTGATACTTTTATATTTAGTTCATTTTGTCTCCAGTGCCAAATTGTTTTCATAGTATCACTTGATGTTAATTTCCATTTGTTGTTAACATTCATATTAAAGTGCTTCCATATTGTTTTCTCCATTCATTGGTCATGGATAAATTTATGTTCATATTTAACATATCATATTAAGTTTTCATGGAACAGTTCACATTTGATCTCATACTTTGTTGTGTTATTGTTCATGTTTAATGTATCTTGTTATGTTTTCATGTAACAGTTCATATTTATTTTCATAATTTGTTGTCTTTGCGTTCATAGTTTACATTTCATATTGTGTTTTGGTCTTCAAGTTTGCATTTATTGTTGTGTTTGTGTTCATGGTTAACATATCATATTATGTTTTCATGTCAAAGTTTTGATTTATTGTCCAATTTTGCTGTATTTGCATTCATATTTATCGTTTCATATTGTCTTTGGCGTAAAGTTCAGATTTGTTTTCATTATTTGTTGTATCTGTGGTCATATTTAACATATCATATTAAGTTTTCATGTAACAGTTCATATGAATATCGTTAAGTTTAATGTTTTGCATCTCTTTATCTTGATATTTATCATTCCATGTTGTGCTTTCATAAAACAGTTCATATCGATGTCATTATGTTATCATGTTTTGTTGTGTTTGTGTTTATATTTTATGTGTCATGTTATGTTTTGATGTCAAAGTTCACATTTGGAACTGTGCTTGTGTTCATATTAAACATATTATGTTTTCATGGAATATTTCACTTTTGGTTTCATACTTTGTTGTGTTTGTATTCATAGTTTACATTTCATATTGTGTTTTGGTGTTCAAGTTTCCATTTATTGTTGTGTTTGTGTTCATACTTAACGTTATGTTTCGTGTTTTAGTATAAACATTCATGTCAATGTTTGCATGTTTACAAATCTTGTGTCGTTGAATGTTCATATTTAGACATTTCTACTTTTATTTGGTGTTCACATCAGTGTGTTCTCATATGTTGTATCAGTTCATGTTCATGTTTTACCATTTATGCTTGTATTTGTGTTCATATTTCATGTTGCATGTTGAGTTTTGATGTTCAAGTTTTGTTTTTGTGTAAATATTCATATCAATGACTATATGTGTCATAATGTTTGTCAATTCATTGGAGATTTCAAGTTATGTTTCAGTTTTGTCATTAAAGTTCATATGAATGTCGTTTAATTTCAATGTTTCTGATTATATTTTTGTTCATATCAGTGTTAATGTTTACATGTTTTATATCACTTTATAGTCACGATTAACGTTAGGTGTATGATTTGGTGTTCACATTCATATGTTGTATCATTTAATGTTGATCTTTTAACATCGATGCTTATATTTGGTGTAAACATTCACAGGTTTTAATAGTTTGTATTACTTTATGTTGATCTTTAACTGTTTATGCTTATTTATATTGTCTTCAATATCAATTTATTTTCACAGTTAATGTCAGTTCACAGTCATAGCTGACGTTTCATTTTGTGTTTTCAATTAATAATGATATCCATCAGTATGGTTAGGGTAACAGATCTGATAAGGGTAAGGGTTATACATAAGGATAAGAGTTATACATAAGGGTAAGGGTTTCTGTTATTTACATTGAGTTAAGGGATACTGTTACATACCTAAGGTTTAGGATTACTGTTATATACATAAGGGTTAGGGTTATTGTAATATACATAAGGATTAGTGTTATTGTTATATGCATTAGGGTTACATTATAGATAGGGTTACGGTTAAATTATGGTTAGGGTTAGATTATGGTAAAGAGTATCAGTGTATTGCATTTTTTTTCTTTCTAAGCTAGCAGCAGCAGACCGACCAAACCCCTTACCACCAGCAGCAGCAGCAGCAGACTGGTCTAACCCCTTACCACCACCAGCAGCAGCAGCAGACTGGCCTAACCCCTTACCACCAGCAGCAGCAGCAGCAGACTGGCCTTGCCCCTTACCACCAGCAGCAGCAGCAGCAGCAGCAGCAATATACCACACCACCCAGCAGCAGCAGCAGCAGCAGCAAAAAAACCGTAAAAAGGCCGATAGACAACAAAACTGAGATACATTCATCGAAAACACGATATGAAACATGAAATGTGAATACAATTACAACAAAATAATAAAACTTAACGACATTCATATGAACTTTGACACGAAATTATGAAAACAAATGAAACAAAATACGAACTTGTACGTCGAACACATAAAGATAAAATGAAATCACGTGAAATCTCGTATTGAACGAGACTTGTTAAAGGTAACAGATATCAACTTGACAGTGTGACTAATCGCTTTAGATGACTAAAGATACACCGATTCCATATATAATTTGCCTATAGTACCAATAGTATTGATTAAGGCCGGTCTAGGGCCGACTTAGGACCGATCTTTGATTTCGAAGGGCCGATATATCCCTAACAGTAGGTTCTATCCCTTAACTATTTATACCAATCACTTAAGATGACAAAAGATACCCCGAATCCATATATGATATGCCTATAGTACGAATATAAAGGGTCAGGGTCGACTTTGGACCGTTTAGGGCCGATATCTCGTTCACACTCGGAGCTAGCGCTTTTAAACCTACACCAAACGATTCAGCGACCCCGATTACCCTAGTAGGATATCACAAAGGAACGAAAATACGCAAAGAAGACTCAAAAAGTATAGGTTCTCCAAGTAGTATATGGGGACGAGTTCGGGCTTTCCCTATTCTAAAAATAGATTTTTAAGGGAATTCCCACTTTTTCTTGCGCATGCGCAATGTTGACATGTTATACATCGGTCACGTGACATCCGCTTCCGGTCACGTGACTTTCGTCACGTCACTTCCGGTGACGTCACTTCCGGCACCACCACGCACCACCACCTCAAATATTAGACGAACTGTCCCCATATACTACTATCACGTTTGAAACAGGGCAAAATGTCTGTGTACAAATATAGGAAGGTTTTTAGTTTTTGTTGTAAGAAATGTGGACATGGTCAGGTTTTCACGGATTGTATGAATATATTGGTGTTTTAGTAATACATATACTATTTAAATATTATATGTGTATATTTCGGGTTTATGTCCCGAGTCGAAAATGTTTGAATTGCGAATTATATTGTATTTTCAGATATTAAACATTTAGAAGTTGAACCTTTTAATTATTTAAGCAGTACAGATATTGCCAATTTGTGGGCTATCATTTGACCTGCGACAGTATATATTCTCTGACGGCTCTGCTTAGGAAAATTAAACGTGCTATGCTTCGTTTTCGGAACACGTGTTTGTGGTGGGATATCTGTTCCGATTGCTTTGCTTCGGAAGAGGAAGCATGTTGTACTCCGTTGTTGCACATGTACTTTTGTAGGGATATCTGATCTGACGACAATAATTTGGAAGTGTAAGCACGTTGTGATCCGGTTGTGGCACATGTACTTTTAGTGGGATATCTGCTACGGCGGCTGTTTTTCAGAAATGTAAGAATGTTGTGCTCTGCTTTGTAGCACTTGTTCTTGAAGTGGGATATATGCTCTGAAGGTTACGCTTCGGAAAAGTAGATATGCTATGCTCCGTTTTCCGAACACGTGTTTATGGTTAGATGTCTGCTCTGAAGGCTGAGCTTCGGAAGAGTAAGCATGTTATTATGCGTTTCCGGAACATGTGCTTTTGGTGGGATATTTGCTGTGACGGTTTTGCTTCGGAAGAATAAGCATGTTGTGATTTGTTTGTGACACATGTGCTTCTATACTAATATCTCCTCTGACGATTGCTCTTCTAAAATGTAGGCATGCTGTGCTCTGTTTTGTAGTACTTGTGCTTTTAGTGGTATATATGCTCTGACGGCCGTGCTTCGGAAAAGTAAATGTGTTATGCTCCGTTTTCGGAACACGTGTTTGTGGTGGGATATCTGTTCTGACGGTTGTGCTTCGGAATAGTAAGTGCTCTGAGTTGGATATAGCTCTGACGATTCTGCCAGAAGAGTAATCATGATATACTCTGTTTGCGGCACATATGGTTTTGTAGGATATATCTTCTGACGGCAGTGCTTTGAAAGGGTAAACATGTTATTGTACGTTTTTGAAAGATGTGGTTTTGATGGGATATTTGCTGTGACCGCTGTGCTTCGGAAATGTAGGCTTTGTAGTACTTGTGCTTTTAGTGGTTTATATGCTCTGACGGCTTTGCTTCGGAAAAAACGTACTATGCTCCGTTTTCGGAACACGTTTTTGTTGTGGAATATCTGCTCTGATGGCTGTGCTTCGGAAGAGTAATCATGTTATTATACGTTTCTGGAACATGTGATTTTGGTGGGATATTTGCTGTGACGGTGTTTCTTCGGAAGAATAAGCATGTTGTGATTTGTTTGTGACACATGTGCTTCTATACGGATATCTGCTCTGACGACTGTTCTTCGGAAATGTAGGCATACTGTGCTCTGCTTTAACAGGATATATGCTCTGACGGCTATGCTTCGGAAAAGTAAATGTGTTATGCTCCGTTTTCAGAACACGTGTTTGTGGTGGAATATCTGCTCTGACGGTTGTGCTTCGGAAGAGACAGCATATTGTGCTCGGTTTGAGGCTCCAGTGCTTTGAGTGGGATATAGCTCTGACGATTCTGTCAAAAGAGTAATCATGATATACTCTGTTTGTGGCACATGTGCTTCTGCAGGATATATTTTCTGACGGCAGTGCTTTGAAAGGGTAAACATGTTATTGTACGTTTTTGAAGGATGTGCTTTTGATGGGATATTTGCTGTGACCACTGTGCTTCGGAAATGTAGGCCTGTTGTGGTCTGTTTTGTAGTACTTGTGCTTCTAGTGGTATATGTGCTCTGACGGCTTTGCGTCGGAAAAGAAAACGTGCTATGCTCCGTTTTCGGAACACGTTCTTGTTGTGGAATATCTGTTCTGATGGCTCTGCTTCGGAAGTGTAAGGATGTTGTGCTCCATTTATGGCAAATGTGCTTTTGTATAATATCTACTCGGACGGCTGTTCTTCGGAAGTGTAAGAATGTTGCGATCCGCTTGTGGTACATGTGATTGAACTGATATATCTGCTCTGACTCGCAGAATTTAACATGCTATGCTCCGTTTTCGGAATGTGTGCTTTTGCAGGTAAACTGTTCTGATGGCTGTGCTTCGAAAGAGAAAGCAAGTTGTGCTCCGTTTGTGGTACATATTCTTATAGGTGGATATCTGCTCTGATGGTTCTTTCGAAGATGTAATGTGCAATGCTCCGTTTTCGGAACACGTTCTTGTGGTGGGATACCTTGCTGTGCTTAAGAGGATGATTTGTTTTTTCTCGCACATGTGCTTTCAGTGGGATGATTGTTCTGACGGCTCTACTTCGGAAGAGTTAGCATATTCTGGTGCGTTTGTGGCACGTGTCCTTCTGCTGGGAAATTTACTCCGACATCTCTGCTTTAGAAAATCAGCATGCTCTGTTCCGATTGTTGAACGTGTGCGTTCGTAGGATATCTGACCTGATGGATCTGCTTCGTTAAGAGTAAGCATGTTTTTCTCTGTTCATGGCACGTGTGCTTTGGAGATAAGTCTGCTCTGAAGGCCCTCCTCTGGAAAGGGAGGCATTAAATGGTCCATAAGCTGTCCTTGTACTATTTATGCAATATGGCTCTATTAAAAGATGGACAGAAAATAATATACATATTTCAGACTGTTCTGCTCCAGAATATTATTGTGAGCTCTGTATGTGGCACCGGACTTTCTGGAAAATTAAGTATAGCATGTTACACATGTAACCAAAACAGTTGCTACAGGAAAGAAAAAAGGCATGATACAAAATACTTGACCTGCAACAATCAAAGAAAATAAGAAAGAATAAAATACTTCCATAATGAGCAAAACCTTCACTTCTAAACACTGAATTATCTGTAATAAAAACAAGAAAAAAATAGTATAACACTAGAAATAACACAACTGACAAGGAATCATCTGGGTATCTCTGCAAAATCCAAAGAAAAAAAGAAGAAATCAATCGATAGAAAAAAACTACATACAAAAAATGATATCTGAGAAAAGATCAAAATAACAAAAAGCTGAGAATAAAGATATGAATAAAATGACGTGACATTAGAAAAAAAGTAAATAAAAAATAAAATGATAAAAGACAAAAACTTGTAACAAAAAACAAAAACATGTGACAAGATGAAAGAAAACAAATACACAAGGAATGAACTGATTTTTTGATAATAAAATCAAACGAAAACCCTAAAAAGTATAAAAATGAAAAAATCTGTAAAAAGACAAGAAATAAATGATGAAATAAAATAAATTAGCGAAAGAAGAAAAGTAAATAACAGAATGTTTTATACTTCATAAATTTCTTAAAACAGTTCACCGCTCATCAAGAGCAACATAAACCGTTCAGAGTAAGGAGAGTTCACTTTTGCTTGTATGTCAAGTGAAATATTCCAAAATGTATTCACTACGAATGAAATCAGAACGAGTCTGAGTCTCTAATTCTACCGTTATTCACAGTGATTACAGTTCGGAACAGTTCATTACAAATACAATAAAAAGTGAACTCTTCCAAGATTTAGCACAGATTCAGAAAAAAGGGGGGTCCGATGTTGTTAAGGAAAAACAGGCGGTTCAAGCCGATTTGTGGAATTATTTTTGTCAAAGTTTATCTTTAAATTCTCTACGAAATTTAAAATATCTTTCCGGATCGGAGGTGCCGGTTGCAACCTCCGCGGACCCTACCCCCATCCCCCCATCTGTATCTAACAATTTCTCTGCTCTATATGCGACATCGAGTGCAGTACTCCGGAAGAGCAAGTAAAACTGTCTTTTATGCTGCACCCTATATTCCGAAAGACAAGATATTGGCTGTGCCTTACGCTGAGAACTGGAAAAAAAATGAAAAGGTAAAATTTAATTTTTGCAAATGCAAGTGTCGAAAATGAAAACGCTGGAGACGGAATTTATGATATTTTTGTATTTTTTACACCTGTTCGCGTTTTGGTAGAATAAAGTGCGTGAATGATTTAGTTCATATCTTACATTTCTGTGACAATTTCTTGAATTTCTTAGTCTTTTTGTGCGTCTGAAAAGCAAGAATAGGCTTGATATGTATATTATGTACGGAAAAAGTCGCTTTGATATTTCCTTTGAAAATTGTATTCAGGCGAGGTAAAAAGAGTAGGAATTTGTCTGTGTGCAGAATTCTCTATACTCTTGTTGACATTGACGCACTAATTATAATTCAACGAAAAGATTTACAGAAAAGTTAACAACAACATCAACAAAATAAAAATAAAAATGAAATGAATAAATAAAATAAATAAATCAAGCAGTCAGTTTCATAGTAAAAGTTTTCACCGATCGGCTCATAAATTCTCGGCTAGTATAAACTATATAAAAAAACTAACAATACATATCAACTAAATTGTACGGCACCACAAGCATAAAATGGAGCCAGCACAACTAGAATGAATACACACATTTCAATAATGAGTTTTGCTCCGTTTCTGACACATGTGCCTGCTCTAACGGCTATGCTCCAAAAAATTAAACATGTTGTGCACCAATAGTGGTACGCGTTTCTTTGTTGGGATATCCGTTTCGAAAGAATATGCATGCTTTGCTGCGTTTGTGGAACCTGTGCTTTTTGTGGGATGTCTGTTCTGACGACTGTGCTTCGGAAGAGTAATCATGTTGTGTTCCATTAATTTTGTTAATTCCAATTGCAATAATTTTATTACGCTGTATGGTCATTTCGGAAATTAATTCTAAACCTAACCCAGAAGAAATTTAGAACCTGTCTGCACTAAACCCCGAAGAAAAAGAAACTTGTCTAACCAAATTCTAAAGAAACATGAAATCTGTCCAAAACAAACACTGATGATATTTGAAACCAACCATTTTTTAACCCTTGACCTCGGTATTGAAAGCACACGAGGCAGTGACATTGAAACAACTGAATATTTAAAACACTTATGATAAATTTTATTGATAAATTCCATCTATAACAGTTTGATAAAGTCATGCTGAAAATGTCTATCCTTGACCACGGTCCAAACTAGTTTCTTGGAACCATAACATTTATGGTAACAGTTTTTCAGAAAGTTTGATACAGCAATCCAGCATGTTTTGGCTTTTATTCGTCTGTGACGGGCTGATAAGGTTTGGGTTTCAAATCGGGAACTGAAAGATAAATTTATATGAGGCTCAAGTTTGGTTTACTGTTGTAAACTACATAGTAAAGTAATTACTCAATAATATATTTTCTTATCTTTGGTTTATTTTTTTCCAAGTGTTTTGATTTGATCTGCACTAAAGAGACATAAGTTGTCGAAATGAACATTTGCAGAAATTAAATAAACAGTCAGTTGGCATCATGTAATTTTTTACTTCTTGATGTGGATTGTTCGTCTCCAGCCGGGGTATTCACCAACCCAGTTGTCAGTACTTTGGTGCTGGTCCGAAAACCAATTTCATTTTGAAGCTTGCAACATCTAGATTTTAAAAAAGTAACTCTGTCATAAGCTGAATTTTGGTTCCAATTTATTTACATCCTATTGGTTGGTTTTTTCACATGTTACGATATGTTAAATGATTTGATCGCTCCATACACATTGTTTACATCGATGCATATGCATCCGTACACATTGTATGCAACTGTACACATTGTTTTCAACGGTACACATTGTATGCAACTGTACACATTGTATGCAAGTAAGTTTACCTACAATGATATGATGCAGAATTATTGTGATTAATTTTCTAATAAAGTTAAATCTTGATTTTTGTTTTTCTAGAGTAAACATCTTGCTTTTGGTTTTTCTAGAGTAAACGAATACCTAGATATTCATGTAGAGTATCAGTATGCTAGCAACCATAGGGGCTTGTCTAGAGGTAAGAAATAATGCCCATTTACGTTTAAAAGCATTTCTAAAAAAACGTGTCTCGACTATCGAACACCCACGGTATTTTTTAGAAATGCTTTAAAACGCAAGCAGGTATTATTTCTGACCTGTAGACAAGCCCTGTTGCTAGCAACGTGTCTGAAATGCAACAAAAAACTGGAATGTGGCCCTGCTTGTGTGGTTCCGACAGTCGTTGATAAGTTCATGTTAGACTTTATTTAAAAATCATAAAATTTCTTACTGATTCCCTTGACTGGTCCCTTGTAAGGTGTGTAACCATATCTAGTAGTTTTCTGATTGATTCTGAGATCTGGGAACCGGCTGGGGTTGATGTAACTGACTCGTGATGTGGTTGTCTCTGTGTACTTTATATCTGGCGCCTTCCCTTGTATCATGGGGGAAAGAAGATACAGAATGAATTGAAATATTTATATTTTATGAAAAAAGAATATAGTTTACCCATTTGTAACATCTGATATATTTATTACACGCATCTGGGGTCTGTTTCAAAATGCACAGTTAGCTCCCCTTACCACTTACTGGTGAGTTCCGGTCAATAATGCTAGTGCATTTGTATGTAAAATTGGTAATATTTATAATTTCATATCATTTAGACCATTTTTAATTCTGGCATATTGCAATTTCACGTTTAAACTTTAAATACAGGAAATGGCTTGCCGATATAGGTAGCCGTTTTGTTAATAAACTTTTTTAAAAATACACAACTGAATGCGATTTTTTCCTTTAAAATCCGTGCTTTTTCAGAAGTTTACACAAGTACAAACTAAGTTTTGATAATTCTGGCCTATTGTAACTTAATGTATTAAATATTAAATATTAATTTCAAATAAAAGATATTTATTCTTTTTATTTTATTGTTATTTTTTATTATTATTTATTTTTCATTTTTTTTGGTTATTTATTTATTCATTTTCTGTAATTGCGTATTACATACAAGACAATTTTATTAGCCCAACCTCTCATGATTTAATTTGTAATTTAATCAAAATTTGATATGACAAACGGGTAACCTGACAGCGAATTACCTGAGAGGGTTACATTACCCCATCATGCAGTTTGCAAAACATGTACCACTAATATACAGGTGTATCAATAGACATGTACAGATGTTATTGAAATTTGTAACAGTTAGCTGCATTAATGGAATATTCACTTTCAATAAAATCTCATTGAATAATGAAATGCTTGGAATAAAAGCCGGTTATCTTCATGTCTTTTATTTTTTTCCTTGTTTTATTTATTTATATTCATTTTTCATACCTGCTTCTGAACAAGCATGGATTTTAAAAGAAAAAAATTGCATTCAGTTGTGTATTTTAAAACTGGATTTCAACAAAACGGCTTCATAAATCGGCAAGCCATTTCCCGTATTCAAAGTTTAAAAATAAAATTTCATTTGAATTTTGTATTATAAATAAAAAGAAAATAAGTGATTCATAGAAATGTGTGTTCAGGGGTTGCAAGTACACCCAAAACATTTTTTCTACTCTTGAAGAAATATTTTTTTGTCACACCTATACCATTTATACATCAAATGAACACCACAGGTTTTTATATGTAAGCGATCCGCAGGTATGGATGCCGGTAGCAAATGACTTCATGTACATCAAATTGAATAAACGGCAAATGAAAATCAATTTATGAGGCTTATATTTGTGTCAATTCCCAAGTGTCAACGAGAATTCATGGTAACAAGGTAAAGACTTCACCAGGTGACAATAAAGCCATGAAATTTCCGAACAACGCATGATGTTATGAACGTCATTTAATTTTAAGATAAGCTTGAGATTTGCAACGCCGCAAAAACTTGTGCATGGAGGAATACATATATTTTTTAATTATAAGAACCAAACATTTCATGTAAATTTGCCGGAATTTCAAAAAGTATTCAGCAACTTGGGTGTTAATCATGTAATGGGGTTGGACCATGCCACTCTTTTGTGTTAATCATGTAATGGGGTTGGACCATGTCACTCTTTTGTGTTAATCATGTAATGGGGTTGGACCATGCCACTCTTTTGTGTTAATCATGTAATGGGGTTGGACCATGCCACTCTTCTGTGTTAATCATGTAATGGGGTTGGACCATGCCACTCTTTTGTGTTAATCATGTAATGGGGTTGGACCATGCCACTCTTTTGTGTTAATCATGTAATTGGGTTGGACCTTGCCACTCTTTTGTGTTAATCATGTAATGGGGTTGGACCATGCCACTCTTTTGTGTTAATCATGTAATGGGGTTGGACCATGCCACTCTTTTTAACATTTTCTTTGATGACCTGAATCTATATTTTCATAACAGTCTTTGTGATCCTTCGCAATTAAGACCTAGAAATATGCATATGATTAAGTTCTTTCTTCAAAGTCCACTCTCTCGACGATTTACTAACTGGAGACTCTGTAAACTGGAGACAAGTTCATGAGTATATAATTGCTATTAGTATAAATTTTAAACAGTACCATGATTTTACTCATACCATTATTACCGAACCTTCAGGGTAATATAGATATGTTGTTGATTCTTATAAATCACTATGGAAATTCATTGAAGCAGCACGTCGCTGAAAAGTCTAGAATTAAAATCAAAGCAAACACGAAACCCTTTTATTTAATTAGATCAATTTGTAATTTGCTTGGAAATCACTCAGATTAAAAACATTTTTAGTATACCATGTAAACCATATCTCTTTATTCTGGTTTTCTGCACAGCATTTGATGCATATTAAAACGAACCAAACTATATCAACAACCCAAGAAAGTTGTATGCTTTTATAGCATATATGAAAAAAGGAAATGGGGTAAATGTGTAGGAGATAACATCCCAGCTCCAGCTTAAAACGACCCACAACAAAGCATCTAGTGGTCACCGTACGGTCTTCAACACGGAGAGGAACCTCACATCATATAGCAAGCCCTAAATAGCCCCCCAAAAAGGTGTAAAAGTGAATAAATCAATGGAAACAAACCACATCCAATAACCCGATATCAAGAAACTAATATTTTATAAGAAGAAACGGAAAAGCCAATGACAAACATATCCCTGACTTGGGACAGGCGCAAAAATTGCGATAGGGGTTTAATTCGTTCTCTTGGATCCAAACCCGTCCCCTATGTGTGGTGAATGGCTAAAAAATAAACAAAAACACCCACAGTAAAAAATCAAAACTAAGAAAAAGGGTCCAACTTATAAAGTTTATAAATCTTTCCAAAAACTTAAAGTAAAACAATATCTATTAAGTATTGAAGTGATAGAAAAATGTTGCATTTTTGCATTTTGTACATGATTAATTGATACAAGATATTCTAAAAAAAAGCACAACATTACACAAAAAGGGAAATATTTTGAGGTATGAAGTTAAAGAGAAAACCCGACAAACGAAATTCTTAATAGTTTAAGCACATATGTAAAATTACCTTTTTCTCTGTATGGAGACAGGCTTCTTCCGTTACAGAAATTCACCCAATCTTTAAAAAAAAACAATCAAAGCATAGTATTTACTCAATCTATTAAAAGAGAAACGAATTTGATAAATGAACAAATTCACCCAGTCTATGCACAGGGGGAATTCACATAATTTAATCTAATAACACTCAACTTATGCCGCGAGTCAAGCAGATCATTCTTAATATCTCTAACAAACCATAAAAAAAATAAAAAAAAATAAAAATTCACCCAAAATGCATTTCAAATTGTAGTGAAAAGTCATATCTTATAACACAGTTGATTCGTTTCTGTCGATCATATAGTTTATACAGTCATATCGTATGCCACAGTTGAGTCGTTACTGTCGACTATGTATTTTACAAAGTCATATCGTATGCTACAGTTGATTCGTTAGGCCAAGACAAGTTATTTCTATGTTTGGCGTCAGCGCACGCATTGAAAGATGTGAATTTTTAGGAGAAAACAAAAAAAGGATATTTTTCGTTTTTCCGATTAAAATCCAGATTTTTTGGTGTTTTTCTGCCATCGTTGAATTTTTGTGCGCCCAATATACCCTCACTTGAACAATTCTAGCTTAAGCTTCGATTAATAAGACTACTACTAGAAACTTAATAAAATAAACTGAAATAGGTTAACGGAATTGACTTTTAATGTACATAATTCACATCAAAATTTGTTGATTTCAAAAAAATTCCTCCTTTTTTTTATTTTGTTTTTGTTTGTTTGCCTCCCGCCCGCCTACATTTCAAAAATAAAGTTGACGCCAAACAGAGAATTAAATTGGTTTGGCCTTACTGTCGAACATGTAGTTTAAAGCCATATCGTATACCACAGTTGATTCGTTACTGTCGACCATGTATTTTATAGTCATATCGTATGCCACATTTAATTCGTTACTGTCGAACATGTAGTTTGTAAAGTCATACAAAAAATGTATCGTATGCCACACTTCATTCGTTACTGTCGACCATGTAGTTTATGTATATGTTATCGGGCTCTTGACACCTATGTATCGTAAAATATCAACCCGTGAGCCAGAATATGAAGCACAGGGGCGAGTGAGCGTAGCGAACGAGCCACAAGCTTCATATTCTGGCGAGCGGGTGATATTTTACAATACATCATCTGTCAAAAGCCCGATAACTTGGTTATCATCCTTTATTTTGCATTTTAGATGTGTAATTATTGAAATGAATTTTCAAATTCTCCCAAAGTTGCGCGGGAAATTCAACATACATGCCATTCTCGCCTTTCCAGCAATTTTCAGCTTAAAAGCATGTTTTGTAGTTTTTTTTATCATTTCATTGGCAAAGGTTTTGCAACTGGGTGAATAGTTTGACCGAAATACTCTAAATAATGTCGATTTTGAATTTTGCAGCAACCTTTGGTTGTTGCGACATTCTATCGTTCCTTGGAGCTTTTATGACGTCATAATGTGAAAACGTCAAAGCCCTGCAGGATATATCAACGACCTAGTTTCTACAATTTTTCTGGCATCTAGTTTATCTATTTGTGTAATCATGATTCTGTTCTGAATACCTAATCGGAAAGAGCAAATGAAATGGATGTTTATTTTTACAAATTTGATTTCGTTTGAAACCTTGAAAAAAAGTTATTGCCTTTGAAACTTTGGGAGAATCCCTTGATATATCAAGGTCAACCTCTGATATACCGGGTCAACCAGATACGGCTTTTGCGGAAATGCTCTGCAGGCTGATATAACCATGGGGAAGGATGATAAACAGTCATATCGTTTTCCACAGTTGATTCGTTACTGTTGATTAGTATATGTTATCGGGCTCTTGACAGCTATATATCGTAAAATATCAACCCGTGAGCCAGAATATGAAGCACTGGGGCGAGTGAGCGTAGCGAACGAGCCCCAAGCTTCATATTCTGGCGAGCGGGGTGATATTTTACAATACATCAGCTGTCAAAAGCCCGATAACTTGTTTATCATCCTTTATTTTGCATTTTAGATTTGTAATTATTGAACTGAGTTTACAAATTCTCCCAAAATTGCGCGGGAAATTCGACATACATGCCATTCTCGCCTTTACAGCAATTTTCAGCTTTAAACATGTTTTGTAGTTTTTTTTTATCATTTTATTGGCAAAGGTGTTGTAACTGGGTGAATTTTTTGAACGAAATACTCTAAATAATGTCGATTTTGAATTTTGCAGCAACCTTTGGTTGTTACGGCATTCTATCGTTCCTTGGAGCTTTTATGACGTCATAATGTGAAAACGTCAAAGCTCTGCAGGATATATCAACGACCTAGTTTCTACAATTTTTCTGACATCTAGTTTATCTATTTGTGTAATCATGATTCTGTTCTGAATATCTAATCGGAAAGAGCAAATGCAATAGATGGTTATTTTTACAAATTTTATTTCGTTTGAAACCTTGAAAAAAGTTATTGCCTTTGAAACTTTGGGAGAATCCCTTGATATATGCAGGTCAACCTCTGATATATCCGGGTCAACCAGATACGGCCTTTGCGGAAAGGCTCTGCAGGCTGATATAAATGGGGAAGGATGATAATGTACTTTATACAGTCATACCGTATACCACAGTTGATTCATTACTGTCGACCATGTAGTTTATAAAGTCATATCGTGATGCGACAGTTGATTTGTTACTGTCGACCATGTAGTTTATACAGCATATCGTATATCAGAGTTGATTTGTTAATGTGGACCATGTAGTTTATACAGCATATCGTATACCACAGTTGATTTGTAACTGTCGACAATGTAGTTTATAAAGTCATATCGTGATGCCACAGTTGATTTGTTACTGTCGACCATGTAGTTTATACAGTCATATCGTATGCCACAGTTGATTTGTTACTGTCGACAATGTAGTTAATACAGTCATATCGCATGCCACAGTTGATTTGTTACTGTCGACCATGTATTTTAAATAGTCATATCGCATGCCACAGTTGATTAGTAACTGTCGACCTTGTATTTTATACAGTCATATCGTATGCTACAGTTGATTTGTTGCTGTCGACCATGTAGTTTAAACGGTCATATCGTATACCACAGTTGATTTGTTATTGTCGACCATGTATTTTAAATAACCACATCGTATGCCACAGTTGATTCGTTACTGTCGACCATGTATTCTATACAGTCATATCGTATGCTACAGTTGATTTGTTACTGTCGACCATGCAGTTTATACAGTCATATCGTTTGTCGACCATGTAGTTTATAAAGTCATATCGTATGCCACAGTTGATTTGTTACTATTGACCATGTAGTTTATACAGTCATATCGTATATCACAGTTGATTTGTTACTGTCGATCGTGTTTATACATTGATATCGCATGCTACAATTATTGATTCGTTACTATCGACCATGTAGTTTATACAGTCATATCGTTGACAACAGTTGATTCGTTACTATCGACCATGTAGTTTATACAGATTTTGTAATAGAGCAAAAGCAACTGCTAAGTCAGGAATCATCAGCCTTTGTTACTTTCATCTATCCAGACAGTCTATGGCCGTCACCATGACATAATTGATAGATATGAAGTGTCTGTGTCCCAAATGAAAACGGACATTTTCAGCTAGATTGAACGTCTTCACGGAATCGGTTTTGACTCAACTCAGGATTGACTCACTGAATGTACTAGCGCAGCAAGACATGCTTGCCTTCCGGAGCATACGATGTAACTCCTAGTTTTAATGGGAGTTCACAATATGAGTGCCTTAGTTCTGAATGTCGTCGTTTTATTTTCAAACCTTGTGACTGTCTCACGTCTTTGTTATGTCTTTACTTTTCTGTGTTCCCGTAATCGCGATGTCTATGGACTTTGATTTTTGTAATCATCACTTTATTTCTTATTCTACTACTGTCGTTGCTTCCTTCTGTATTCAACTGTCGTTGTTTCCTTCTGTATTCTACTGTCGTTGTTTCCTTCTGTATTCTACTGTCGTTGTTTCCTTCTGTATTCTACTGTCGTTGTTTCCTTCTGTATTCTACTG
>MJUU01012151.1:0-11928 GCA_002080025.1 Modiolus philippinarum | reverse complement strand
CAGTTTATGTCTCATCAGTGCAGATTAAATCAAAACGTTTGGAAATCCATGAACCGAAAAATATGTTGATAGAGAACAAATAACCAAAAGGATCTAAACAGGAAAGCCAAAATCAGCTAACGACAGAGCTATGCAAGAGGGAGATACTCCTTAGGTTTAAACATAATTTTGTTAAATTTAGATATTGCAAATTTCCAAATAAAATCGGTTTTCGGGCCAGCACCAAAGTACTAGTTACTGGGTTGTTGAATACCCTCGGGGACTAACAGTCCACCAGCAGTGGAATCGGCCAAGTGGTAACAAATAACAAAATACCGAGGTTACTCGGTGTCGGATCTGTTTAAGTGTCAGATCTGCCAAAAGAAGGCTGTACAATTAAATAAAAATAGGAATAATATAAGTATCTGTATAAAATAATTATATATATAACGACACTAAAATGTAAATTGATGTTTAATTAACAGCAAATTTTCGCCCTTCCACAGGCTTCGTCAGGTAATTATTAATTCTCTATGCACGTGTTTGCATGTGCGATAAAAATATTTTTATCGGTACGATTACACTTACAATGAAAATTGAAACATAGATATAGGTATCAAGTGCGCAAATATTGACTTTCGAACAGGGATCCAGTTTTGAACCCAAAGCTGTATTCAGTATTAAGCACTACAAATCTAACGATTGGTGGATAATAAAATTAAAAGTTTTAAATAAGAATACTATATCATGTTACAATTCGATTTATAGGAAATCTGATTTCAACAATGCAACCCACAGGTGATAATTTGAACTTTTATGGGATTTGGTCGACATAAAAATATTTTACTTTTCAATATACCCTTTTATTAACCCTAAATTTACACCAAGATAGGCCGCATAGATCCCAATTTTTATTTTGGAATTCGAAAGAACTGTATGAGTACTTATCATTTTCAGGACCCCCGGGATGGAAAAAAGCCTTCGTCTATTTTTAGATAATCGCCAAACAGGGGAACCTCCTATGGAAAATGCATTGTAAATATTTGCGTACTTAATTGTAACCTATAGCAAAAATGGGGTTTTCACGTTTTTCTATATTCTTAAGTATTGAATGGTACTACTACACTAGATTTCAAATACTTTTACAATTTTGACCGAATAAAAGTTTGTGCATATCGTATTTCCGGAATTATAGTCTGTTTCTTCATGTATGGTAAAAATCATAAGAAAAGCTGGGTAGGCTTCGGTGAAAATTTATTATTTTGAGTTGACAGAAGCAGATTGCTTATATGCCTGTTGTATCGCTTGGGAACAAATGTGAGAAGCTTTAATAGTTTATATCATATTTTTGAATGCATTAATTTTTGAAAAATTGCATATTTTCAAAATTAATTTTTTGGTAAAAAATTTCAAAATTTGGCGGCATTTGAAACGTTACTTTTGCCTAATATGACAAATAGTTAGGTAAAGTTTTTTGGCATGTCTTTCATCATTGTAAGTGGATTGTTATTGATTTTAGTCAAGGTGATAGGTATTAATGCTATTTCTATGGCTATGGTCTATTTCAAATAAGCCCTTTTTGATAAAATGAACCGATTTATTATTTCAGCTTCCAAATATGGGTACACTGCAATAAAATTGAACGACTTTGTTGCCAACATAGATGACCTTTTACTATCTGCATATGACCGTGGCTTCAATTTTATTTTCATTCAATATGATATAGAATGACAACGACATATCTTTAAAACGAGAAAAAAAATTCTGCATTTTTCTGACAGGGGTGACCTCTGGGAAATAAAGTTCTAAAAATCAAAAGAGGTGACATTTAAATGAAATGCCGTCGAATTATGTTCTTTGGTGTGTGTGACTTGCTAAAAATGTAGGACATGTCACGTTTTGAGTTTTATAATTATATGCTATAGGTATTAAGTGCGCAAATATTGACTTTCGAAGAAGGATCCAGTTTAACCCAAAGCTGTATTCAGTATTAAGCACTACAACTCTTACGATTGGTGGATAATAAAAAATAAAAGTTTTAAATAAGAATAATATCATCATGTTAAAATTCGATTTATAGGAAATCTGATTTCAACAATGTAACCTAGAGGTGATAATTCAACCTTTTATGGGATTTGGTTAACATAAAGTTTTTTTTTACTTTTTTCAATATACCCTTTTTTGGGCCTCAATTTCACCAAGACCCCGATTTTTCATTTTGAATTTGAAAGATCTGGTATAAGTACTTATCATTTTCAGGACCCCCGGGATGGAAAAAAAACCTTCGTCCATTTTAAGATAATCGCCAAACAGGGGAACCACCCTATGGAAAATGCATTGTAAATATTTGCGCACTTGTAACCTACAGACGTTCTTTATGACATAGAAAGCTAAAATAGTAAATATAAAATATGAAATAAACAAAAAAATAATAAAAAAAAACTTTGCAACGATATTCTTTTCAACTGTTCATACCAGCTTCTACATCTTCTTCTCTCTCGTGCTATTCAATTTGCAAGGAGTGTAAACACACAACTAAACGAAACATATGCTTCAACTAGAAATGAAGACCGCGATACTATAGATAGACGCCTTAGAGAAATTGAAGAAATAGAACACTCAAAACATCAAGCAACACAGGACAAAAAGCTAAAACGGGATGGAATTTCAGCACCTATCGACCATTTTAATAACATTAGCACCATGTACACAGAAAATAAGAAGAAACAAAGAAAAAAAGGTTTATTCGAAAACATACAGTCAAAAAAGATATTGTTGTTGATCTATAATCTAAACAATGAACTAAAAAAGAAAAGGTTCCCAGCAAAGGTCTTAATTTTTGTCCAGTACCACCTTCAACTCGATACAGACCTGGACAGTTTCTCCCTTATATTACGTTTAAAATACTATTTTCATGAGCAAGAGAGGAAGAATCTTTTTGAAGCTGGTCTAAGCGAATCAGACGAGGGCGATAAGGACGATACACCCATACCTAAGTTTAAAAAGAAAAGTTAATGGAATCCACCAAAAAGCAAAAACGAGAATCTAGAAACTTTTATAAAAAAAATGTTAAACATGAAATTTCATCGTGCATCTCTAATAACAACAACAAATACACCAATTTGACAAGACACGAAAAGAAAGCATTGAAAGATCTGGAACATAGAGATGATATTATTATAAAACCTGCCGACAAAGGCAGTGCTGTAGTTGTCATGAACAAAGACGACTACAGAGAGGAGGGTAGAAGACAGTTGTCTAATACTCACTTCTAAGTTGTCGAAATGCGCATATGCAGAATTTAAATTCACAGTAACTTCGATATTTACTAGATTCCGACCCAACAGAATCTATTGCCGAAGAAATAAGAACCACCTTGGCAGAAATGAATGAGAATGGACATATTGATGATGATACCTATCAATATTTGCTTCCAAAGAAATGTACACCTGGCAGATTTTACCTACTCATTAACTTCACAAAGAAGGTATTCCGGGAAGACTAATTGTATCAGCTAACGTTCATCCCACTGAAAAAAATTCTGAGTTTATTGATTTTCACCTACGACCGCTTGTTCACAAACTCCCTTCGCATCTACAGGACACAACGGATTATCTCGGGAAAATTAACAATTTGATCCCCTTTCCAGAGAACACTATCTTGGCTACTACGGATGTATCGTCTTAATATACTAATATTTCAAAGGATGAAGGTATACATACATGTGAAAAAGCATGAAACTCTAGACAAGATAAAAATCCTCCAACAGGGTACCTTGTCAAATTACTCACTCTTGTTCTGGAGAACAACAATTTTGTATTCAACGGGCAACATTATTTGCAAGTTAACGGAACAAGTATGGGAACCAAAATGGCACCATCATATGCAAGCATTTTCATGGGAAACCTTTAACAAGATATCTTGTCTACAGCTCCATTCAAACCAATTTCTTGGTTGCGTTTCATTGACGATATGACATCAAGTGGAATGGAACAAAGGAACAATTGGACCAATTTTTCAACATTGTAACAACTGTAATCACTCCATCAAATTTACATTTGAGTCCTCAACAAAAAAGATCAGCTTTCTTGACACCACTTCAACCATTGTCAATGGTAACATCAAAACTGATCTCCATACAAAGAAAACTGACAAGCATCAATTTTTATCCCTGAAAAGCTGTCACCCCAAACATTGCTCTCGCAGTATCCCTTATAGCCAGCCCATACGAGTTAAACGTATATGCTCGGAGGAACACCTAAAAACCACCGTTTACAAGAACTCAAAAAACACCTGCTCAATAGGGTTATAATGACAAAAATACCGACAGTGCTTTTGAAAAAGTGAACAATATTGACCGTAATTCTTTGCTTGTAAACAAAGATAAGAGTAGTCAAAATAAAAGGACACCACTTGTTTAAACTTACCATCCCAGTCTTCAAGTACTACCATCTATAATTCGTAAGAATTGGAGTTTGATCGAGAAAGATCCAAAGTTGAAAAAAAAAACTTTTCCAGAATTACCAGTTATGGCCTATAGACAGCCAAAGAGCATACGAGACATTCTAGTGAAATCCAAAATAAAGAATAAACCCCAATCACCAGGTGGTTACAATCCTTGCAAACGTAACAACTGCAAGTGCTGTAAATCTGCAGTCATTGGCGATACATTTAAAAGTAGTGTCACCCAAGAAACTTATAAAATTTTCTAACCTGTATCCTGCAAAACCAAGAACTGCATCTATTTATTGAATTGTGGTTCATGCTTTTTACAATATGTTGGACAAACTGCCACCTGTTTGAACATCAGGTTAAACAACCATAGTTCATTTCAAAACAAAACACGAAACTGTGCTGTCATCTCCAATCGACAGGACATACTTTTGAATATATCAAGGTACAGATCATTGAAGAAAACGATCAATGGGATGACTCCACAAGGGATTTGCGAGAATATTTTTGGGTCCACCAGCTTCGTACTTTAGAAGCCAACGGTCTTAACGAACGTGACCAAATGAAATTCAACAGTAACAAAAAATAAACATAGGTAATCAACGATTACAAAGATCGCCTCGTTATGGCACATGGACACTGAAACCCAATTTCGCCAGGGTGCTCATTTACCATCCCTTATACAAAGGCTAAATGATCTTACCATGTACAGTTATGGAGACCTGAATTCCGACATAAACGGAAAAGTGACCTAATTTTGCCTGGATGCTGACCTACTGCCAAAGATGCATGCACATGCAAGGTTAGATGATCCTACCATGTACAGTTACTTAAATCTGAACTCGGACGCAAACTTGAATGTAAGTCAATCATGCGGAAAATATAGGTCAAAGTGACCTAATTTTGCCTGGATGCTGACCTATCCCCAAAGATGCATGTACATGCAAGGTTAGATGATCCTACCATGTACAGTTACTTAGATCTGAACTCGGACGTAAACTTGAATGTAAGGCAATCATGTGGAAAATATAGGTTAAAGTGACCTTATTTGGCCTGGATGCTGACCTACCCCCAAAGATGCATGCACATGCAAGGTTAGATGATCCTACCATGTACAGTTGCTTAGATCTGAACTCGGACAAAAACTTAAATATAAGTCGATCATGCGGAAAATATAGGTCAAAGTGACCTAATTTTGATTGGATGCTGACCTACCGCCAAAGATGCATGTACATACAAGGTAAGATGATCCTACCATGTACAGTTACTGAGATATCAACTCCGACCTAAAATTAAATGAAAGCCAGTCAAGCGGAAAATATAGGTCAAAGAGACCTAATTTTCTTAGAGGCTGTGAGATAGCCCAAGATGCATCTGCACACAAAGTTTGATGACCCTACCCTTCATAGTTGCAGAGATATATTCCCAAATGCGGACGCGGACGTAGACGTAGACATAGACGTAGACGTAGACGTACACGCGGACGAGGACGCCGGGGGTACACCAATAGTCCCCCTCAACTTCGTTGAGGCGAACTAAAAAGAGTATTTTTTCAGCGTAAAACAATTATGTTAATATCTCTTTAATTAAATGTATTTTTTCATTTATTTCATACTTTATATTTACTATTTTTAGCTTTCTATGTCATAAAGAACGTCAATATCTATGTTTCAATTTTCATTATAAGTGTAATCGTACCGACAAAAATATTTTACCGCAAATGCAAACACGTGCGTAGAAAATTAATAATCAGCCTGACGAGGCCTGTGGAAGGGCGAAAATTTGCTGCAAATTTAACGTCAATTTACATTTTAGTGTCTTTATGATTATTTTATACAAATACTTATATTATTCCCATTTTTATTTAATTGTATCAGCCTTCTGTTGGCAGATCCCACACTTAAATTAAACAAGGTTGTTTACGTTGCTATTTTTAGACAATTATAATATATGTATTATATACATATTTGTATATACAATTGAAAAACACAAAAATTTAATCATGAAATTAACCTAAAAGGGATATATGACCATTTCCTTATTGAATATTACTGAATTCAACTTGTGGTGTGCAAAAATGAATTCCAAGATTCCGAGATTTCAGAAATTTAGCAATGTTGGAATTAAAGATTTTTTCTATGCTGCAGCTTTTTAGCTATGATCTGTTGATAGATAGAAAGAGTGGGATAAACAGTCTTACAGAGTTCCGAGAAATTAACCAAAATATTAATGTTAATTTTAATTAAATCATAATTTATCATCTTGCATAAATGTACCAATTTAAACAATCATATTTTGTTGAAATGTTAAATTTCATCAAAATTGAACCATTCAATTATGGTAAATTGTAAAAAAAAGTGTTCAATAAGTTTATCAAAATGAAGCATATTTTGCAAGATTTTACAGGTAAAATTCAGGTAAAATACAGGTAAATAATTTACTACAAGTTAAAAACAAACGTAAATAGGCTTGTTCGCGAATCCAATCAGTGACGTCACAAAATCATTTTTTTTTGTTGGAAAAATCGTATTTCAACAATAACTTGCATTGTATAGCAATGGGGCAGAATTTTATTTTTAAAATAACTTTTTACATACTAGTCCGATTTTGGATCTGTAAAATGCATAATAAACCTCCAGATTTTCATATTTTTTCTACCGATTTACTTTTTAAAAATTTCCTCTGCATAAATTGAAATGTGCATTTCAAATACTTGAAAATTGTGAAAAATTTTAAGGCTTTACAAATACGTGAATTATATCAAATAAAAATGATAAAAAAACGAAAATTTTTATACCCTATTTAACTGTTAAATGTCTGAAATTCAGGTCAAAAGAAATTATAAAATTGCCTTTAAAAACAATTTCGTAACAGGGAATTGAAAAATGACATTTTTATGATCCTAATTATTGAATACGAAAAAGGATCCACAGGTAAAATTTTCGATGTTGTGACGTCACGGCGAATAAGCCTATTGTTAAAACAACATAACATTCTATGTTTATTTATAACTGTAATTTAAAGTGGGCAAATCAGGATGACACCACAAAATGCAATGTAGCAAATGGCTTCATATTTATCTTTATTTGAAAATAAACGGCATATGAAGATCAATTTATGACACTTATTTAAAAATAACTACAAAACATACGGTTTTGCGATGTTCGGATCTTGTAGCTTACATATCATTTATTGCAACTGCTTTGAAATTGTGTGTATCATTGTTCATGGTTATTCACAATTTTACAATTTATCATTGGTTCAAACGGGGCTTCTCAAACGGAACTCACCAGTTCACTAACGAACATAGCGGCGGACATAAAAATAGTGCAACAGTCCCATTGTTTGTTCCGACACTTTACGGTTTTTGCATTGCCTTCTTTTGATACTTTAGTTTTGACATTGTTTGTACTTTAGAAAAATAAATTATCCCTTTAACTATATATAGATACGCGCTAGAGTATGTGACGTCGGATTTCCCCTGATCTATTTTTGGATACGTGACAGCAGTGATAAATGTTATGTCAACCTCGCGTGCATAATTAAGCGGCGATCATAAAGTTTTCTCACTAGAAGTAATTATCCAATCAGAAGAGAAAGAATTTTTAGTCATTTAATAACTACTATTGTCAATGCCTCCTCCGTTCTCCATGCTCTGCATGTTGCTCCCCGCTGAGGAGATTGACGAAAGATTTTGAGCATGATAATGTTTATATGTTTATTTAGAATAATGACCATTTAAAAATGAATTACTAGTTCCAACAGATAGATAAAATACAATAAATCGAAAGCACAATAAATGTAAGACAGCAAAGACATAACTCAGTATTTTGTCTGGTTCTTGAAAACATGTACAAACGCTAATGCTAGGTTTATACTGCCGATCAGATCATCTCGATCAACTCGAGCATGCTGTTTTATCCCGATCGACGTCATAAAATTCATTGATCGATCTAGTTCACGACGTCCACTCGACCTTTACCCGATTTAACACGACTCGATTTGCGTTTGATTATGCTAGGTTTACACCGCCGATCAGACCAACTCGATCAACTCGACAATGCTGTTTTATCCCGATCAAAGTCATAAAATTCATTGATCGAGCTAGCTCACGACGTCCACTCGACCTTTACCCGATTTAACACGACTAACACTCGACCACTCTCAATCTCTTTACGATTCACGTACGACTTATGCTCCACCAACATTTGACCAACCAGACTTTGTCAGATTTAGCAAGATTATAGCCCGATTTGAGTTTGATTAACTAGACCTGGTCGGGAGAAGATCGAGAAATGGTCGAGTGTGCTCGAGTTTGTCCTGTTAGTACGTTTGTATATACCGGGGTAAAATGTGAAAATTCGGGAACAGTTCAGCATGGTGGAAGAGCAGCAAAATTTGTGGCCCATGTGGCTGATGCTTCAAAGAAAAGATGATAACTGTGATAGATCTAGAGTAGCAGAGAAGGTGGGTCTGACACAGAAAGTGTGTAGTTTGGGTTATACAATAGCAAATGCTTCAAAGTCATCATTACAGAGGAATGAATGTTCGCTTTAACATACTAGCAGGCCATCCTCAGCATGCGTCAGAATGCGACTGTGCGTTTTTTTCTGTCATTGCATGTGGGACTAATCTGATACATAAAACAGAAGATATATCATCACATGATATGGGTGGTAACTCGATTTACAGTAGTTTCCATGTATAGCTTTAAACCTGATTTCTGTAGAAAATCCGGTTTTTAGAAAGTGAAAATGACATGCGGCTGCCCGTTGGGTACATTTTCCCGGTGCAAATCTAAAAGAATTTTTTTAGTTTCTAGTAAATGTTACAAATATTCAAAATAACATTTTTCTGATGGGATTTAGTTTGAATCATATCTTGTGATAAGAGTACAAACCTGCTCGGAAGAAATAGTATAGTTAATTCTTGAATTCATGTATTTAGTGAATCTGTTTCTGGGGTGTGTATTTTGGGTACATCTTGGTTTCAATTTCAAATTCTGTCAGCATAACTATATTCGATCGAATGTAAGCCCTCTGCACATCATCCTTTAATTATACTAGAAGCATGCTCAGGCTAATATTCTTTTCTACAATCCTGATATAGCAAGATTGAGCTTTTGCCATTATTTTGTGTCCGTTGTCCATGAACTTTGCATTCAAATATATTGTATCCAGAAACCGCCGATTCATGATAGACCTCGATTGGTTCAATGTGAAAAAAAGTCATGTCCGTTTCTAATCAAATACAGCCGCCAACTGGGAACATACTACTTGTTTTAAATTGGATCTTATGGGAAATCTCATTTAAACGTTACCTCTAAAACTCCTAAGCCAATAAGACCAAACTTGAAATGCAATGATATAAATGTGATGCGCATTTTTGACAACAATCCTAGACGAAAACGAAGCCATGGCCATCGCCATTATACATCACCAACACTTCATGATGTAACTATACAAGGCCTACTTCCTTTCGTTAGTAAACCTTTAGGATTGCATCACATTCGTACAAAACTTTATTCTTTACCACTTACTAAATTGAATTCTCTGTATAAAACAACTTTAGAAAATACCTGCACTGACCAATCCTCATCTTTATACATTCTTGACGCTGTTATACTTGATATCGGTCAACATAGGTTATTCAAACCTGTTAAAGACCGCGCCAATGTAGAAGAACGCCGTTCGTTTTTACCCATCAAATTTGCTAATAAGGGTTTGGATGCTTTTAACCTAGCCAATATCTTGCATCACAAAAATGTAAAAAACAAAATACCCCCATATTTCAAACACACATCAGTCCCGATCATTTCGTACACCTATACTTCACCAATCGCGTCTAAAATTTTCAACCATAAACGTGTATTGCAAAACCTTACCACCGACGACCTCAAGTCTAAACCACCCGATTGTTCATATTCTGATTCACCATACATGTATAGTCCCTGTGGTCACGTCATAACGGGAGATTTGAATATCATTGAAAACAAGTCTCTCCGTGATGTCCTTGCAAAAGGGCCTAAATTCCGTGAACCACGTCCCATCAATTGGGAACAAAATTTCAAACTTCTTATGGATGCTGTAGAGGACTACGCCAGAAAATGAATTAAGCGTGAACAAGATGAAGACCTTGATTCCCTTTCGGAGTGGATTAAGGCTGTGAGGTCGATGATTCTTAAACGAATCAATCAGCTACGAGGGTCAATGAGAACTAAAGCATCATCAATTTTCAAAAATGTTGATGTGGCCAGTTACTTGTCCTCCATTCATGACACATATGTCGTCGTTCCTGCCGATAAGGCCCCAAATAATATCATTTTTATTTGCAAAACAACGGCAGTAGAATACCGAAGGAACAAAGCACAAGATTACACAAATCAAAGTCCAGAGACAAGGCAAAAGCAAGAACACCAAAGGACGGAAGACCAAAGACACCACATGCCCACAAAACACACGAACGTTATAAAAATCATTATATAAATTGTTTAAAGAAAGAACCTGGCATTGATAATTCCAACGGCAATCCAACTTACTCAGCTACTACTCTGTCAAAGGAGGAGATATTACAGAACCATAAATCTGTTTTGCTTTCCTTCGGAATTTCCACCAAGGATGAAGACACATATCTCCCCTCTTTGTACTGGGTACCTGAGTTACATAAATGCCGATACAAAGAACGATACATCGCTGGATCTGCCAAATGCTCTACAAAACCTATATCTAAATTGCTAACCTCCATCTTGACAGCTGTTAAAGAGGGCCTTCAAAAATACTGTGATACTTGCTCTTCAAGAAGCAGTGTGAATGAAGTGTGGATTTTGAAAAACTCCAAAGATCTACTTGACATCTTAAACTCTAGATCATTATCACACTGTAACAGCATTAAAACTTTCGACTTCTCCACACTTTACACTACTATTCCTCATGAACAACTAAAATCTCGGCTGAAAGGTTTAATTCATAGATGTTTCTCACGTAAGAACGGTGAACGTAGATATAGGTACATTGTTGTAGGTAGAGAACAAGCCTACTTTGTGAAAAATAACTCCGAATCGGAGAAAAAATATACAGAGGAAGAAGTGATTAAAATGTTAGAGTTTCTGATCGACAATATATTTGTCCAGTTTGGAGGACTTATTTATCAACAGACTATCGGAATTCCTATGGGCACAAACTGTGCGCCTCTCCTAGCCGATCTGTTTCTTCACTCTTATGAAGCTGAATTCATCGAAGGGCTTCTTCAAAATAAAGATAAAAGACTGGCACAATCCTTTAACTTTAGCTTCCGTTATATAGATGATATTATGTCGCTAAACATCCCCCGCTTTGGTGATTTTCTTCATTTGATCTATCCAAAAGAGCTCGAAATTAAGGATACCACAGACCCTTCTACATCAGCCTCGTTCCTTGAACTTCACCTTGGAATTGACAACAGAGAGAGAGGTCAAACTAAGCTGTACGACAAACGCGATGACTTCACCTTTCCAATAGT
>MJUU01012149.1:70364-101406 GCA_002080025.1 Modiolus philippinarum | reverse complement strand
GGGGGGGGTAACTTCTATATGTATAGGTACGGGACGTGCGGCAAATTCGGGGTAGAATTTCCTGAAAGACTTTGGAGATTTCGGGTCTATATTTAAGCAATTTCTGGAGATTTCGGGTTTAATTTCTTGTTGTTTGGAGATTTCGGGTATCAAATTTTGTTTTCCTGGCCAATTTAAACAAAGTGAAAGGATTAAGTGATTTGCTACATTAAATTAAGCATTAATCTTTTGATTAGCACATCCCCTTTGGATAAATTCAGGTCATTATTTTAGTTTTTTGGATAAACTCGGGTCTCAAATTTGGCCTGACCTGGATAATTTCGGGTAGGGGTTTTGAACCCAAAGACGCACCCCCGTCATTTTATAGTCAAGTTACCCCCCGGGAGCTACTTTCTATACCGGTGCATCCAATCTTAACCTTGGTTTGAAATTGGGTTCATGTTGCTCATATGTATGTGCGTCTCAATTTTTTCAACTTATGTGATGCCATTCTTTCTTGGTGTTCCGATGTTGCCATTGTATTTGGATTAATATTTTTCGAACTGGTCGTTTTATTTCCACCAAGTTTACAATCTCAGACTGTATAAAACAAATATGGTAATAAACTCATACAGAAGTTCATATAGATAATGTAATCAAAGGTACAGTAACGTTTCGACGAACGGATCAAGCATGAACAGAAATGCTATCTTTAAAAAAAAATACCCACATGCTGCATGGACTGTATGTTCCTAAATATGCGTTTGTGTTTGTGGTGATAGGCAACCATTCCTGATTGTATTGCCATCTTTTTGATATACCACAAAAACAGAGAGGTTAAATGAATTCATTATATTATTTAAACACTGGATGACAAGAATAATTATTTTTCTTTTATAACAAATCTGGAGTTACCTCGCCTTGCATAATGGATTTAAATAGAGTGTAAATCTAGGTAAAATCACAAAAGGGGAGGCAAGTGGGGGTCCCATAACAGCCTAACAGCAAATTGATTTTTCAAATAACAGATACCAGATAATTCAAATTAGTAATAACAGCTAACAGTGTAAATCAAGTCAATAACAGCTTACATATTGATGTAAAACCTGGATAACAGTCATCTTATTCCATATAACTTTCTTGTGGAGAAGATATACGACCTCTCATATACGTTCATGGGCCATCAAAGATCATTATAATTTAGTTTCAACAACACAAAATAACGCAGTAAAACAATGTAATACATATTCAACTGCACATTGCAAACTTAGCATCACTAAGAAAATATACTTTTTGACACTGGCTTTTGAGTTTGTCAGTACTGAATTAGGACTTGGTTATTTTATTCACAAACATCAGCTCTTCGAAATAGCCAACTGTAGCCACAAACTTGAAATTTATTTGACTGTGTGAGGTCTCAAAATCTGAGATTGAATTTTTGGATACCTTTATACACAAATATGAAAACATTTGCAAAAAAAAAAAACGTCACTTTCCAGTTTCTGGAGAGAACTAGTTCACATCCAAAAGGTGTCTTTGGTGCATTTTATAAAATTAGAAATTATCCTCCACATTATAAATACAAAATGAAATGATCAAAGCGAATTGAAACAGATCATGGAGGCTTTAAAAATGAGACTCCTAGAGAGGGGACACAAAGAAGTGGAAATTGACAAAATCATCAGAGAAACAATAGAATTAACAGTCAACATTTGCTAGATCTAGCTAGGGGACAAAAACTCGCAAACTTTTTTCTTTGAGTCTAGTGTTAAGCTATAGTTTGGCTAAACTGGCTTCAATGATTTCCGGGTAGATTTGCCCTTTGGGTCCAATGTTTAATTTCCCATAGAGTCAAATGTTAAAACTAAGTTCTGAGCTGGCGGCCATGTTTTCGTCGGATCAGAACAAAATGAGCAATCTTTGTAAAGGATCTTCCATACAACATTCCTGTAAAGCTTGATTGAATTTGCTTCAGTGGTTTTAGAGGAGTTGATGAAAATGAGAAAAGTTTAATGGGCGGTCGACGTACTCCAAGCGATGGAAATAGCTCACACTCACCCTTTGGTTCAGGTAAGCTAAAACAGAAAAACCTAGTATTTGTAACAAAATGCAATATGACAATCAACACTATTAAAAGAAAATTGTTGTCACATTTGCACCTACTCCAACAAAACCAAAAGTAAAAAAAAGAAAAGATCTTCACCGATATTTGCTTACAGTAGAGGCAAAAATTTAGAAGAATTACTAAAATAAAATAGAATCAGTCTTCTATTTTCCAGACCACTGCAGCTTGAATTTGAACAAGAGTAATTTAAAGTGAATGTGGACACAGTAAATAGCTTGACACAGTAGTTAGATGGACACTACAAAAAGCTTGATATAGTAATTAGCTGGATAACAGCTAACACAGAACTGTCTCATGACAGCTTACACACCATTACATTTTGCAATATAAAGAGCTTACAGACAATCAATTTTACCCACTAACACAATAACAGTTAGCCCCCTTGCCCCCCCCCCCCCCCCTTTGTAACATAGTGGTCCTGGATTCGGTCCTTAGAAGTGATCACAGCCAGGAGAGTCATGTTATATGTTGCGCCGAAGAAACCCCGAGTTGATTAAGAGAAGGTAACTAATTTACACACATATATATAGTAACAAGTAAGATGCATCTAAAATTTGAGGTTGTGACAGTCAAAGGGAATGCTAAGTTGAAAGGCTAAAAAACAGAAGTGTTAAAGTATTGTTTATACTATATTTCATAAGAAAATTTTACATTGTAAACATAAAAATCAATCTTCACAAGAAACATGTAAACAAATTACATTTAGTTACAGCACTATGATGAAAAGTATTTACTTGACTATTCCATAGGATCAGAAACACTGGATATAGAACATTTATCAATATGGCATACAATATTTAAGCAAACTAATAACATTCCTTCTTAATAACAAGATACACTCACTTTTGCTATATCACTAAAGACATTTCAAAATTAATTTGTAAACAATGGTCATACATTTATTCAAAAGATGAACTATCAAACAAATCTACCAAAACCTAAATTTAACAAAATTTTGTTGAAAACTAAGGAGTATCTCCCTCTCGCACAGCTCTGTCCTGAGCTGATTTTGGCTTTACTACTTAGACTTTTTGGGTAATTTGTTCTCTATCAGTTTTGCACATATTTCGGTATATGGATTTCCAAATGTTTTAATTTGATCTGCACTAATGAGACTTAAATTGTCGAAATGCGTATATGCAGAAACTAAATTAACAGTAACTTCGGTATTTTGTTACAATAAATGTTTCACTTTGTGTTATCATCGGTAAAAGAGCTAAAATAGTGAGCTAAGCTATAAGTAGGTAAATTTTAATGTAAATCTTCATTATTGATTACTGTGATTGAATTTGTTTTTATTTAATTCACCCTCAAAATGATCGTTTACCTATGATTGGGCAACTCAGCATTAGTCTTATAATTTTGGTAATTTGTGCATGCTCTCAAAAAATAACGTTTTTATCAAAGTTTTTACTTACCATTTCAATAACCATGATTATTATATAGATAGCGGTGATTTATCGAGTTTTCTAAGTTAAATAAATGTCATATTGTCACCGGTGAAAATAAAGGATTTCTAGTCACTGGATGACGTCTTAATGAAGCGACGTCACAATGTCTCTTCAATGTCGTCGTCAAGTAAACAACTGGCGTATTGACATGAAAAAAATAATCCGCATCTAAAATCTCGGTTTTTAAGCAGAAAATCTATATAATAAAAAGCATAACTAATCGGCCGTCATGAATATCAATAAAAATGTCACTCGTGTCGATCAACGCAGTGGATTTAACTCGTTGCAGAACAAGTTCTGCAACTCGTTAAATCCTTCTGCGTTGTTCGGCACTCGTGACATTTTTATTGATATTCACGACGGTCAATTGGTTATACTATAATTATTTAATGTTTGATTTAAAGCATGTCATATTGATTAAATTCAAAGCATTATTTATTATTGGATGATTGTAAGGAACCTAAATTCTGTAATTTTCATACCATAAAGCTACAAAGGCAATATTCTTAATTTTAACATCAACATGAATGAAGCTACTTACACATTCAACCTTCTCAAGAAAAATATAGACAAGCCAATAGAATACAAAAACTTTGAAAGCTACAAAACCAATCACTTACCAAATACATGTACATAGCAAATCAAAAATATAATATTAAAAAAAGAAACAAATACAAAAGTTACTGGGAAAAATATATTGTAAAAGTGGAAATTTTCGCTTATTTCGCGTTTGAGATTTTTACGCAAATATCACCCCCTGGCGAATACTTTTAAATCTGCGAATATTACAACCACGCAAAAGTTCGGGTATATCAATTCGCTACATTGTGCAAGTTTATACAAGGTTACATAATATTCCTCTCAAAAATATAATTTCTCCACAACACTAACAAACAGGAAGTTTGAAGGCGATGGAATAAGTTATTTCAGCAGATTATGGTACATAAAATGCCAAAGAATAAAAAGTCAAGTTACTGTCTTTTAAATAGGGTCTATAATAACTAAATACCGAAGTTACTGTTAATTTAAATTCTGCATATGCGCATTTCGACAACTTATGTCACTTCAGTGCAGATAAAATCTAAACGTTTGGAACACCATAAAACCAAAAAAGTTAGAAAAACTGATAGAGAACAAATAACCAATATGATCTAAATGTAAAGCCAAAATCAGTTAAGGACAGAGCTTTGCATGAGGGAGATACTCCTTAATTTTCTATCAAATTTACAAAAATTAAGATATTGTAAGGTTCGAAATAGAATCGGCTTTCGGGTCAGCACCGAAGTACTGACTACTGGGATAGTGAATACCCTCGGGGACTAACAGTCCACCAGCAGTGGCATTGACCCAGTGGTAACAAATGACTAAATACCGAAGTTACTGTGAATTTAAATTCTGCATATGCGCATTTCGACAACTTATGTCTCTTCAGTGCAGATAAAATCTAAACGTTTGGAAGACCATAAACCCAAAGAAGTCTCGTTATTTTTTTGAACTTCCGGAAGTTGCATTTATTACACATAACGTTATGAACGTCATACTGCTACAATGTAATGTTTTAGCGGGAAACGTTTTCAAATTGCAATTGTTATCGTAATTTCTCGGTGTCACATGACGAGACTTACAGGCCCTAGTTAAAACACGGTAAATGAAGCATACGGTCAATTCTTTGAAAAATAAAACAAACCAAAACTAAAATCAATAAAATAAAAATAAAACCTAGAACACTATAAAATTGATCTCCTTACAAAAAAAACAACAACAAAAAACAAACAAACAACAAAAAACAAAACAAAAACAAAACAAAACAAAGAATGAAATTCAAATTACCCCCTCTCCGAATTTTAGCCTCAACATAATTTTAAAAAAAGCAAAAAAATATATGAAATTAAAATATGCTGGATATCGTCAACAAAAAAACATAAACAAACAAAACAAAAAACATGCAACTATACTTCAACTTGGTACAATACAAAAAGTAGTTCATAACAGAATTTACTTACTAAATAACACTTGGACGTAAAAACGTTACCTCATTACATACTTTTCCTCATTCACGAACTTGCAAGTAATACTTGGACATCAATAAAATCAATGTGGCGGGTTTAAAATGATTAACATGTGAATATGAACGGGAACAAATTTAATGAAGATGTGGCATTTCTATTTATCGAATTATTTTCTATTGTAATTCTGATTAATAATACTGTCGTTGCGTGGCGTAAAAAAGAACCCTCTTGGATCGGCGAAACGTCCTACCATTTTTGGTTATTGCAGATGTAACAAACGAAAGTAAGAAAGAACGCTCTAATTGAAATCTCGTCTCTGATTTGTCAGGTTAAAAACCCAAGTAGACCTTACGAGAACAGTATCCTCAACAAAACACAAGCTCGACAACATATTCTGAGGACTACAAAGTCAGCATGCTCACCTTATTTATGAACGATATTGTCTTCTTGACATTTATCCCATTTCCTTTCTTTTGCATATTGTTCTATAAAGCAAAGACAATATACTCTCCAAAAAGTCTATGGTCACCATATATGAGTTTGTAGACAATATGAAAAAGAAAGGAAATGGGGTAGATGTCAAGGAGACCATATCCAATATCCAGGGTTAAAACGACCAAAACAAAGCATCTAGGGGTCACCGTACGGTCTTCAACACAGTGAGGAACTTCACAACATATAGCAAGCCCTAAATGGCCCCAAAAGGTAAAAAAAGGTGAATAAATCAATGGAAACATACCACATCAAATAACCCAAATATCAAGAAACTAAAATTTTATAAGAAGACAAGGACAAGCCAATGACCAACAAAATCCCTGACTTGGGACAGGCGCAAAAATTGCGGTGGGGTTAGACTCGTTTTCTTGGATCCAAACCCTCCCCTATGTGTGGTATGATGTCAATTTCAAAGCTTGCAACAATCGTGTTTTACGTTAGTGGGTCTTTTTAGAGTTGGACGTGAATATCGAAATTCTACACTCTTATAAAATTTTGCTTAATCACTCGTGCATAGCACTGTCTTTTTAGCTGATTTTAGATCTCCATCAAGATTTATCAGAATTTAATATTTTTGCTTTGATTTGATCTGTATTAAATATAGTTGTCGAAATAACCTCATGCAAAAACCAAATTTGCATTAACTTCGGTATCTTTTCATTCCTTGTACTTTACATTACATAACTTCGGTATTTTTTTATTTATTTATACAGTCAACCAATCTTTCTTAACTGACAAAACAAGATAAATATACAACAGAAAAACGACTGAACGAATACTAGTAAACAAAGACAACCACAATAAAAAAGTACGTTGTCCAAAAATTCAAATCTTTATGAAAAGACGGCACATTTGCTTCAATACTGGACATGTGGAGGGGTGAGACCGGGTGCGCTAGAATGTAAATTTTTCCCGTGATGTCTCCAGAAATAGATAGAAAAGCGTGCATATCAGAAAAATTGCAGTAACTTTTTTATGGGAGGAGGTCAATCCTTCGTTTTTCTCGGTGTCAAGGGTAATGAACTTGAGATTAAATCTGTACTAAAAAAAACATTTTTTTTCTTAAACTTAATTTAAAAAATAAATGGATATTAAGGTAGATCGGTAGTCTTCCGCCATTTTGAATTCGTTATTAATGTTGTTGTGGTATTATCTGCTTTTTAAATATGCAAATATTTTTATTTGTAATAAATCAATCAATATTATATTCATAATACAATATGCAAAGGACCTACATGGAGTTGAATTGAATATATGTCTTTATCTAATAAGACGAGGCATGGTAACTTGATAATTGAATAAGTTGGAACAAGATTTTTGAAAAAGGGAGATAATCTGATAAAAATATTTTACATAGATATCACTATGAAAATTCACATTTTATAAATTTTATGGAAAACAAAGTCGGTGACCCCAATTTTTCTTTATATTTTTCGAAAGTATTTTCAAAGGGCTAACACATGAATAAAGTAGAAAAAAATCTATGGAATAGTTTTAAAGAAATCAACAATATACCCGTTTTTCCCTATATATTCATTAGAAATATTTGATTATTTGGATATCAGTTATTTTAAAAACAAGCACGGTGACCTCTCTTTTTTATTTTTTTTTTTATTTCAATGCTAATATAATAAGGAAACTTTCCTGAGAAAATAAAGAAAATCTATTGAAAAAATTTTTGGACTACCCATCTACCTTACGTATCCGTGGAAGATGTAGAAGGATTGCGATGATAATGACCAAAATTGATACAATGATTGACACTTTCTTATTAAGTCTTCGTTTACTCCACAACGGAAACATTATACAAATACTTTTCTGCAAAGAAATGCTGCCTGTAAGCAGGACAGACCCAATGTGAAATGCAAGCGAGAACATTTTCAAAATATATGTGATAAAATAAAGTGAGCAAGACAGTTTCCAACCAACGCGTCCAGACACTGAAAGATACATGTCACCGTAAAATGTGGTATACCCAATAACTAGTGGTATTACATAACATATTGTCATCATCCAATCAGAAAATGCAAGAGCAGACAGCAGAATGGTGACAGGTGACACGTTTTCCTTTCGTGTAAAAGTTTTGATAATAATCGAATTGACCAATGTCATTCCCACTGTTAGAACGATGCGCAGTATAAACGACCAATATCGCGATAGAACCAAATTTACAGGATATTTGCATTTGAATGTAAATTGTACAGTGCAATTCAATTTATGTACGATACGAGTAATATCCACAATACTCCAGTAGTCTCCAGTACTTCTCTTTCTAAACAATTCCCTTCTGCATTTGTTTCCACAAGATACTTGCTCGAAACTGACAACCATGTTTGTGTCGTCGACCAGTCCGCGAAACACGAGCTCGGGTTTATTAACCTTTAGTGAACGCCAATCCGAAAGGCGATTTTTACGCCAAGGCGGAAAACTATTTTCTTCAATAAACTTCAAATGTCTGTTACAGCCCATTTTATTTATGTTCAAAAAGAACGAAATATCATTTGTTGTTCTTTTTTCACTTTCCATAAATCCTATGAATGACTGAGTACATTGTTTGTCAACGAAAAATGACCCAGACTCTGGAAAACTCAAAAAGGTATCGTTTCAAAGTATTGACCTGACGGCAGATCGCTTTTTGGTATATATGGACACATTTTTGTGGTACTGCACTGAGGATTCCTTAGAGCATGCTGAATATCTGTACCTGCTATAATCTTAATTCCCCTATTCCAACGTCTTTTATTCTGAAAATTGTTTTTACATCCAATGTAAGGAAGACGTAAAAACAAAAATGAAAAATCAGTAGGGAGGATGAGACGAGCGAAATATGACTGATCAACTTTCACAAAAGTGAGTCGAAAACTCTGGTCAGGTGGAACAATAGTGCTGTTGCTCACATTCTTACAAAAGGTATCCATTACTTTTGCTTCTTGAATATATAACATCATAACTAGTAGTCTAACTATGCATGTCACGTCCATGTTGATTAGCTTTGGGAAAACGTGTACCTCACTGACTACGTGTACTTTGTCTGAACACTGATTTCGGTAAAATCAATCTATCCTTTCATGTGTAAGTTTTATATATTCAACATTTTCATTATTAAATGAAAGCTGAGATTTTGTCTATGGTAAATGACGATACGATCAGTGCAGCATTTAGGATTACTTGTGATTTTTTCCATCAAGTAAAAGGACAATCAATTAATGATATTGCTGTTAAAAGACAAAAAGAGAAAAAAAGAAAGTCACAAAGGAGTAGGTTCGGTAAGGCAATTTTTGGCTCAAAATTTGAAGAAAAGCTAAAGAAAGATTTGTGGTAGTTTTGTCTACTTTAAAAAAAATGGATTCAATCGGTTTCGGGGTATTAATTGGGGTATTAATTCAACAGATTTGGTCAAATAAGCCAACCAAACTTAGCATAAATTGGCGAAATCGCTAAAAAAAGGCTGAAAATACTACATTTTGGGGGTGTTTTGGCATATTTAACATTGGGAAACCTTTTGTACACTGATGAACTTCATATATATTGTGTAAAATAGTAAATTACAAATTACATATAAATATTTTGAGTGTACAATGGTTGGCCACTTCCGCTTCAATCAATAACAAATAGAAAATGACAAAATAAAATCTACAATTTTGAAAAATTTGCCTTTTGGGCTATTTTCTTTGCTTTATTTCTAGAATCCCAAGAGTAATTTTTACAAATATCTGTTGCTATGGTAACAGGTGCAAAACTACAAAAAAGTCCAATTTTTCAGTGTCCCTCTGTTACATATTTTCCTTGACATTGTGATTTTGCCAATATGTTTTGGTAATTGGTGTATTTGATAAAAAGTTCTTTATTATTATTGCAAAAGGATACAAAATGTGCAATATAAACAAAAATGAGCATCTTGCCAAAATTTATGGAATTATTGTGGTGCATATTTTATGGCATAGAGGTAGTCCCTTTTGAGTAAATAAGGTAAAAATATGAACTTTTAACCTTGTATGAAAAAGATATATTCAAGACTACAAATAGCCATTTTATGTTTGCACCACACATAATGTAGTTACCAGTGAAAATTTTAAGCTATTTCAGTGGAAATGTGAAAAAATATTGCAATTTTTGACAGTCTTACAAAATGTCCCAAAGCTAAAATTCACCTGCTTTTTGTAAAAAGCAAGACTTTAAATGCATTTTTCTTAGAAAAATATCAATTCAATCTGTGTCCTCTAAGAATGATTTTATTGCGCCAACATTTCTCTTTTAAAAACAGTAAAAAGTATGCTTTTAAGTCAATTGATGTAAAAATTACAACATTTTTCCATACACTTGTGAAAATGTCCCATTCGACATTCCAACACCTGCAAAAGATTACACTGTCATAGTTTTGAAGAAACATACACATTGTGTATTTTTGCTTAAAATCTTGTATATATAAAACATTACAAATTATTGATAATTCATATTGAGGACAGTTTTAGAATAATTACACTAGAAAATAATACCTTTTAATTAACGGTTTTGTTTTACCCTGAAATCTACTTGTTGTTCCTTTTCTTTTCATACTAGTACAATTGTGTCCGGACCTTTCTTGTACATGTATAAGACTTTTTCCCAACTAAACTTGGCGTGAAGCAAGGGGACAATTTATCCCCTAACTTATTTAAAGTATTTATGAATGACCTTCCACAGTATTTGGAAAATACAAGAGATCCTATACTTATAGATAATATGAAAGTTNGAAAATAATACCTTTTAATTAACGGTTTTGTTTTACCCTGAAATCTACTTGTTGTTCCTTTTCTTTTCATACTAGTACAATTGTGTCCGGACCTTTCTTGTACATGTATAAGACGGCAATTGCTTTATGGAATGGTGGGAAGCATAAATTCAATTCTAGTGGACAGATCATTATCAAATTTTTAGCATAATATTTCATGGCACATTCATAAGCTGAGGTTTCGCTGTCTGGTTTTGATCCCCCTCCCCCATTTCAGAATAAGGGGTCAAAAAGGGCCAAATTGGATTTTTCTACATATTTTGCTTTAGAATTTTTTATTATTCATCGAGTTCATTCGCTTTTTATGTGTTTTCTTTCATTTTGTTCCTTGAAAAATTCCCAATTCCAAGTCACTTATATGGAACAGATTTTATATTACATTCACTAATTGAGAGATAAATTGGGCTCATGAGGGGCAAATGTCAATATTTCCAATTCTGTTATTTTTAGTCTTATTTTGATGCATTTTTTTCAATGGATTTCTTATGAGAAGATAATTAGCATTAAATAAACAGATTTGTTATGATAACTTTTACCATTTTGGAGCTTTAAGAAACCAAAATTTTATTTTTACAAAGTACCTAATATTTTCATTTTCTTTGAGACTTTTGGTTCTTCTTGAAGTAAATTCGGTAGTTTACAAGATATGGCCTACATGAAACTCTTACTTTTTTCTCAGATATTAGGTGCTAGAGGGACCAAAATCTTGTTTTTATGAAGTATCTTGTTTTAATTTTTCATCTGATTTTAATGGGGTTTGTGTATTTGAATTCTTTTGAAGTACTGTAAGCTTTCACTAGTGTGTCAAGAAGGTTTGGATTCTTCTTGAAGAACCTGCAAGTTTTTTTTACATAGGATATGAAAAAAGTTTCACTAAACTATGTACAGTCATTTTCTGACATCACTTGTTCATTTGCTGCGACTGTTTCATGTGTATTTGGCATATGGGTGTAACATCATACTGAGGTGTGATACAACCTTAGTAAATTTTGTGAACTTGACCTTTGACCCTGAAAGCAAATGGGTTAACTGAATTTGTTTAAGTGTTTGCATGTCCAAGCCAGAGCTTTTTTCTTCGTTAGAACTAAATTTAAGTTATTTGGCATGTTTTAAAAGTAAAAATTAAAAAGCAAAAAAGTAACTAGAATTCTGACAAATTCAGAAAGGGCCCACCTCTTGTGTGTCCCAAAAACCTGTTTGCGGAATTTCAGGGGAATCATAAAACAATATTTGGGGGAAATCATAAATAACAAAATCTTAAGTTATTGTAAATTTAGTTTCTGCATATGGCCGTTTTGACAACTTATGTCTCATCTGTTCAGATCAAATCAAAACATTGAAAAAATATGAATTTTTTCATATATAAACTAAGTCCCCCCTCCAAATGTTTTATGATTCTCCTCAAAATTATAAGGGACCTTCTTTTGATCAAGTCAAACACTGTACATTAAACTTAAAAAAATCTGTGAAAGTCATTTCAACTTTAATTTATCATACATCATAGAGCTTATTCTCCAAATATGCACTTTTTCATATAAAAACTAAGTTTCGCCCCAAAAATTGTTTTCGGATTTTCCTCAAAAACAAAAGGGAGCTTCCTTTGGTCAAGACCAGCCTTATGTATCATATCATATAAATCATATAAACCCTTGAAAGCAATTTTAATTTGTTGTACGAAATAAAGCATATTCTCAAAAATATTCTCAAAATATGCACCTTTTCATATACATTGTATAAACTAAGTTTTTTTCACAAAAATCATTTTCAGATTTTCCTAAGAAATGAAAGGGAGCTTCCTTTGGTCAAGTTCAACCTTGAGTATCAAAATCATTGATATCCCTGAAAGCAATCATAAGTTATCGTATGACATAGAGCAAATTCTAAAAAATATGCACTTTTTCAGATAAAAACGAAGTATTTTCCCAAAAACAATTTTCCGTTTTTCCTCAAAAACAAAAGGGAGCTTTCTTTGAAGCTTTTAGTAAAAAAAATCATAAAAATCGGTGAAGGCAATCTTGAGTTATCATATGACATAGAAAACGCTGACGGACAGATAGATAGACAAACAAACGGCTGATTACTATAATAAAAATTAAAAAAAACTCTGAAGGCCAGTGTAAGCTTTTGTCATCACTTTGCACTCATTATCCAACTATCAATCTGTCCATCTGTGTTTCGTTGTAAACTTCAAATTTTTCATCGTCTCTAAAACAAATCATCAAATTTCAATTGAACTTTACAGGAATTCTAACTGGTGGGTTTTCTACAAATGATCCTCGATGCCTTCGGGTCATTGCAATGAAAAATATGGTCACTATGTACAGCAGTCAGTAAATATTTGAGTGGTAAAAAAAATCTCAGAAAATGAAAGTTAAAGTTGTTGTAACATGTGCGAAGAGTGGCTGTTACATTGAATTCATGTAAATTTGCTATGTTTCTTATATCTTGAAAGAAACTGCAAGATGTAATGTTCTGAACATTTGATCTTTTAAGGTTTCATTAGTTTCCTTGAAGAAACATAAAAATTGCAGATATAGATGACTCTGTTTTCAGATGACCGACTTAAAAATCTTTGAGTCTATAGTTACACAAGTTTAGAAAATTGTTAATGAGATCAAAATACTGTACATGCTGTATATGTATAATAAATGTTGACAAAATTACAGCCCTGTAAAGGCATGATAACCAAAGCTAGACAAGGGTGTTTAAGATATTGTGAATTTAAAATCCCTCAAGATCTCAAAGAAACATAAAATTTGAGCAATGCTAACTTGACTGGTATTTCGGTAACGTTTTATGAAAAATCCAAATTTTGCATTTTGACCTTAAAAGTGAAGTTCAAGGTCGAGATCACATTACTTAAAAATAATTTACATACCACACATTTGTCATATAAAGATAATACCTACCTGTATGTATGAAATACCAAAGTTGTATAAAATGCTATATTTGTAGAAAAGTGAACACAAAAAATTCTCCCAATTTGAGCTTGACAACAAAGTTCAAGGTCATAGGTTAACTTACATAACATGCACAATTGTACCATGGGAGCATTTACCAAACTATCATGAACATGAAGGTCCTATGCTGAATGATACAGAAGTTAGTAATCAAAATACAAGAATCAAGTTCTTATATTCCATTATTTTGACCTTGAAAACACTGTTCAAGGTCAAAGAACATAACCTTGATTCAAGACGAAAATGGTGCTCATTATTAAACACATACACCTACAAAATTCCAATAGTCTACATAAAAGGGTTAAAGAAATATGATCCAATTATATACACCACATAAAATAATCAGAAATATCTGATGTAACGCTGTTGGATACCCTGATCTTGCATCTCATGTTATAAGACAATAAAGTTTTGACAAATTTTCCAAAGTGAGGAAATTAGTGGGCCAAAAAAAGGCCCTTATGAAACCTTGTCCTTTAAGAGTGCTACAGTCTTGTGGCGTACGAAAAATGTTTTTATTTTGAATCTGGTAACAAAAACTGACTGAAATTGATTGCCATCTATTCAAATATTGTAAGCGTGAACGGGGTATTGAAATTTCCTTTGTATAGTTCTTCGCACTTTCATATAACGTAATCCGTATAAATTGTTCATATCATTTTTTGTATTCCTTCATACAGACAGTAAGTCACAGTAATCCTTTAATTGAAAATAGGACATATGTGTCCATGTGGCAGTCTATCGGTAAAGTACAGATATGGCCATATGACAGCAAGAGGGTAAAAAATCTAAATACACCACTCCATTAATAGCAAATGGTAAAAACTTTCACTGTTTTGTTTTACTTAAGATAATTCTCACCAAATTACACTTCAAAGAAATGCTGAAATTTTTATTAGAAGTAATAACACGTCGTTAAAGACCTGTTATGAGCATTTCTTTTGTTATTGAAGGCACTTTAATTCTTTTAAATGCCTTGGACTATTCCATCTTTCTTTTGTCTCTCCATTGATTCTCTCGATTTTGAAGCACTTTAACTGATAATTTACATCAAATTATTTACTTACCCCGAATTATTTACCTCATTAATTTTTATGCATATTCATTCAGATATATGCTAACTTTGACCTTTTGATATAATTACCTAAATATTAGAAGTTTAAGTTACATGTGGGAAAAATTTCCCCGGTCCAAGGATCGAACCTGCACTACCTTTCCGTAATATCAAGGTGATCTAACGACCTTCATAAACTGTCGCGACTACCATCGCAAGTTAATTAACAGATGTAAGAAAATATATTTAAAGTGACAACAGATCGATAACTCAGGTAATTTTTCAAAAACAATTTAATCGGTATTTATATAATAAAAGTAAACAAATATTTGACACAAAATCAATATAAAAGACAACTTTTCCGCATGTAGAACAAAAAATACATTTATTAATTATTTGATGCATATAGCCTTAATATACTGATGAATATACATGAATAGAAGATTCTACTTTGATGGCGGGATGTCAGTATTCATGTTTTCACATATAAAATTCTGTATATTAAATAAATTGCACGGTCTTTAAGTATGTTTCAGAGTAATTAATTGAATTAAAGTACTTCGTAAGAAAAGGGGTGGTTAAACTGCCTTCGCGCTGCGAATATTATTATGTTGCCCCAGACGTAGTCGGGAAGACATATTGTTCTTTGTCCGTTTCTTTATTATTATTCATTATTGTTTCTTTCTTCCACCTATATTTGTCCGGATATTTTCTCGGAAGTGCTTTCACAGAACTCATTCATATTTGGCACAAGTTGGACCACCATTAGGAGAAGTACATGCACCGACCAAAATTTTCAAAATGGCTGCCATTTCCAAGATGGCTGCAAAGTTACGAATGGCTGATTTTGCCTATTTTGTGTTCTTTCTCAAAAACTAAAGTGCACAAATGAATGAAAGTTTTTGGAAAGCATGTACTTATTGTTGTACAGCTTCCATATAATTTTGATCGTGATCGAAAAAACATGGCCGCTGCATCCAAAAATAGATTAACATTGAGCCCTATGGAAAAATATTCTTTACGACCTTTTTCAGGACACAGTTTGATGTAATAAATTGAAACTTGGCTGGTAGTTGGATCAATACAGAGAGAAGTGCAGGCACCAATTTTGTTTTTCAAAATGGCCGCCATTTTACGTCAAAATTTCAATTTTGTCCGATTTCAGTGAAAATTGATTTCTAGGTAGATTTTGACAATGCGAACAAGATGGAATCATCGAATTGGCTGCCAGGGGCGACATCAGCTATTGCTTGCAATTGCAAATCTAGTTAATTATTGTTTCTTTCTTCCACCTCTTTTTGTCCGGCTTATATCTCAAAAATGCCTGGACAGAAATCATTCATATTTGGTACAAAGTTGGAACACAATCTGGAAGGGTGCATGCAAGAAATTTTTTTTTCAAAGTCACCACCATTTCCAAGATGGCGACCAAAATACGAAAATTCGAAATTCGTCCAATTTCAACGGAAATTTTAATTTTCTCAATCATGATTGGACATAAGTCAATCATATTTGGTACAAAGTTGGATCACTATATGAAGGTGTGTATGAAAGGATTTTTTTCTTCAAAATGGCCGCCAAAATACGTAAAAATCTCAACTTTGCCTGCCCAATTTCAACGAAAATTGATTTCTAGGTAGATTTTGATGCTGCGAACATGCTAGATCATCGAATTGGCTGTCAGGGGCGACCTCAGCTATTGCTTGCAATTGCAAATCTAGTATTGTTATTGCTATTCTCTTTTATTTTCTCTCAATGATTTTTGTCCGGCTTCGTTCTCAAAGATGCCTGGACAGAATTCATTCATAATTGGCACAAAGTTGAACCACCATGAGAAGATGTGCATTGACTAATAAAAAATTTCTAAATGGCTGCCATTTTCATGATGGCCACCATTTAAAGTCAAAATATTGAGGATTCAATAAATCAGGAACCGAATGGCAGAATTTGTTCATATTTTGTATTGATGTTTAAAAAGATGAGAGCAAGGAATTCATGTGAAAAAATTTTCCTAAATGTCCGCCATATTCAAGATGGCCGCCAAAATATGTCAAAATTTCAACATTGTCCGATTTCATCGAAAACTGATTTGTAGGTAGATTTTGACACTACAAACAAAATGGAAGCATCGACTTGGACGTCTTGGGCGACATCAGCTATTGCTTGCAATTGCAAATCTAGTTATTATCGTTTCTTTCTTCCACCTCTTTTTGTCCGGCTTATATCTCAATGATGCCTGGACAGAAACCATATTTGGTACAAAGTCGGATCACTACCTGGAGAGGTGCATGGGAGGGTAAATATTTTTTCAAAGCGGCCGCCATTTTCAAGATGGCTACCAAAATACGAAAAATTCAAAATTCGTCAAATTTTAACAAATCATGCTTCGACAGAATTCATTCATATTTGGTAAAAGGTTGGATCACTATCTTGAGGGGCGTATGAAAGGAATTTTTTTTCAAGATGGCAGCCAAAATACGTAAAAATTTCAACGAAATTTGATTTCTAGGTAGATTTTGATGCTGGGAACAAGCTGGAATCACCGAATTGGCTGTCAGGGGCGACATCAGCTATTGCTTGCAATTGCAAATCTAGTTATAAATTGAAATTTTAAACAAATGTCGATATGATACGTTTCCGTAACCTTTGAACAAATTAATTCTAAATGGCAACCTTCTACAGCGTCGAGACGCAATAGTGTCAAAAGCCAGAACCATAAACTGTAGCATTTTAGTAGATAACAGTTAAAAATTCTATGATTTAATTAGATAGTCTGAGGTCATATCAAAAAAGTTATTTCATTTCTCTTGAAAGCAGGAAACCATACTTGACGATTACCATCAGTTTCCCTCTTCTCCAGATCTTTTCTGTTTTTCACTAAAAACGTTATGGACTTCTCCCATGAGAATTGAATTTCTATAGTGTTGTCTGGTGGGTATGGTGCACGAACCGACAATTACAAAGGGAAATAACTGAAGCAATAGAAACGCCAGTAAACACAGCTACATGCAAAGTTCTTATAAATGGAGTTTTAGAAAAGAATGTTAAACTTATTACGAAATTAACTTGCCTTTAGAAAAAAACTTTGAAGACTTAAAATCTTTCTTAAGGATGTAGTAAGGTGAAATTAAATAAATCTTATGATTTTAAATTGATACCATGAATTGAAATTGTAAGGGAATAAAATTAGCGATAATTATTGATAGGCTATGGACCTTGTTTTCAAGATATTTTACATTTAAAAAATTAACGGGAAAGACTCTTTTGGACTTTTACCTTAGTATAACATGGAAATTTACTGATTTCTTTCACATTTAGGGAAAATCTTGAATTAAATGAATTTTGCTTGCCGACTTTAAATGACCTACTGGAGACTTTGATATCCAGAAAATTGGGTGTAATGGGACAAAATATATTACATAGTGATGATGGGTAAAATCCGAGCAATCCGAATGACCTTTACGAATTTCAAAAACCTCACCTTACTACATCCTTATTATATCTCTTGGTGAGCGTAAAACCTAAACCAAAAGCCATTTTCAGTGTGTGTGTGTGTGTGTGTGTGTGTGTGTGTGTGTGTGTGTTCATAACAATACTAATACTTTTCGAAAACAAAACGTAATGTGGAAGTTTAACGTTATTGACAAACACGCCAAATAGAAATATTCTAATTTAATATGTTATCAAATAACATCTATATGCATGTATCATGTGACATGTAAAATGTCGACACTACGATTATTATTTTTTTCTGTAAATGGCACAGCAAATATTACGGAAAACATTTGCATATTATGTAATGACTTATGATCGCTTTCCCTCTCTATTCTCTCAATATTTTATTGTCTCTGATTTGTTCGCATACAATGGAAATGTTTCAATTCGATGTTCTTATTGACAGAGAATCGTGGATGTCCATCAATAGGGCAGCATTTAACAATTTTAAATATACAATGTCTTCGATTTGAATATACATAGCATTTTATTTTCAATGAATTGTTTGAAAAATATTGATCAACTCTCTATTGTACATTTGGTACTATTTTTTGAAGATACATAATTTGCAGAAAATAGTAAATGTCTCCCATCATATAAACGAATTTTTAAAATGTATGTATTCTATTTAGATATTTTTGGTAATTTGTACTCTTACTATTAGTACCAGGATCGTTTCAGCTTCTACGCATATTCGAAATGTTTTGATTTTATCTACACTGAAGAGACATAAGTTGTCGAAATGGCCATATGCAAAAACTAAATTCACAGTAATTTCGTAACTGGGTTAACCTTATAAATCTGCAGAACTTTGAAGAAGTGTTAAACAGAATATTTTACGATTGATTTGCGAGTGCTGTATGATTTGTAACTAGCAAAAAATGAATGTGATTCTTTCCGAAAAGATACGTGCGCATATGAATGCATACAAGTTTTTTATGAGAGGGGCAGTCATTAATGCCTCGATCCTTTTTCAAATCAAAAATTATCAGACACTCGGGATTCTTAAAGTGATGAAAACATTTAGTTACAAAAATTAGATAAAAAAGGAATAAAATTTTAAACACCTGCGCCAAGTCGCATGATACGCCCGTCGTCACCCCTTCAAATCTTAAGTGATTTAGGTAAGGGGTTCTCAATTTAGAGGCACCTATAACTGCCTAATTGAGCTTGATATCTCTTTAACAAATCAAACTGCAAGGTTTGAAGTGAGCTGGTCAAAGTACTTATACGTAAGAGTGCGACATGTAATAAATTGCCTTAAATTTGACAAATAAAGTCCTATAACTCTTTCAAGAAAAATCAAAATTTCGCAAAAAGTACGCAGATCGTGAGGCCATCGTAATGATTTCTTTATATCCGTATATTTAGTTCTTTCAGTTTCATTTTTCACAATTGACTCAGTCCTGTTGCCAACTGAATTTTACTGTTGTTACGATTGTTTTTTGATTTATCACATTGGCTATAGGGGGAAGGTTTGGTTCCAATAAAACTAGTTTAACCCCACCGGGTTTGCGCCTGTCCTAAGTCAGGAAATTTATTAAGCCTTTGTGTGTCTTGTCTGTTTCTAGTTAGTTCACTTTATGTCTATGGAAGTCTAGGATGATGTTTATTTCGCTGAACTTGATTACTCTTTATTAAGGGGCAAACTCCGACCTGCCGTTGGGTGTGGGGTTTCCTCACCGTTCATTGAAGATCTTATGGTGGCTCTGAGTTGTTATTACTCCCCTTTAGGTCGTTGTCTCTTTGACACATTCCCCGTTTCCCTTCTTTTTCCTTAAAATTAAAATTGATGAATAAAGTCGCATAACTCTTGCAAGAAAAATCCAAATTTCACAAAAAGTATACAGATCGTGAGGCCATCATATCCAATACCTCTACAAAGTTTGAAGTTAATTTGCAAGTTTTGTTGAGTTAGAGCGCGACATGTAAAAATTGCCTTAAAATTGAGGAATAAAGACCCATAACTCTTGTAAGAAAAATCGAAATTTCACAAAAAAGTATACATATTATCAGGCAATCATATCCACTACCTCTACAAAGTTTGAAGTGAATTGGCAAAAGAGTTCTTGAGTTAGAGCCTGACATATAAAAAGTTGCCCTAAAATTGACGAATAAAGTCCTATAACTCTTGCACGAAAAATCGAAATTTCACGAAAAAGTATACAGATCGTGAGGCTATCATACTAAATACCTCTAAAAAGTTTGAAGTGAATCGGCCAATTGGTTGTCAAGTTAGAGCGCGACATATGAAACGGACAGACAGACAGACAGACGGACGGACAGACGGACGGACAATCGGACATCGGTATACCATAATACGTCCGTCATTAGATGGGCGTATAGAAATTTGAAAAAAAAGTCTTTTAAGTTTTCTTGTTAGATGTTGATTACGTTAAATATAGAGGCAAATAACAAAATTTTAAAACTTTTTAATCGCCTATTAAGGTTAGATTCTACTGAATAACAAATCGGAAAAGCGTAACTTGGTACCGACACTAGTAAAAGCTAGCAGTAGGGTTTAACCTGTTTATTGGTACCTGAACCTCACCTCTGTATATCCCGTTTCCCTATAGTAAGATAAACATTTAGTTATGTATGTATTAATTCGTTTAAATGTATTTATGTGGTGATACTATAATTAAACTATTGAATCTGATTCTGAATCTTAAACTCCCTTGTATAATTATCATAGTTCATTTCCAAATTCTTTAATTCTGTTTCCAGCATTTTATTTTGAAAAGAATACAAGCATTCGAAATGTGTCGTCTGCTATTGTGTTTTACCCACAGTCACAACCAAAGTAAATCGGGTATGAGGACGTGCCCGGCAACTCTGTAGACAGAGCCCCTGAAAGCCGATTCGGGTACCGGTTTTTTACGTAAAACTAGGGAGACGGATTACAATGTTTGTAATGGCAATTATTCAAACACAGTTGGAACATTTCATTATCTTTGAATGCCATTGTGCAAAAGTTTGGTTGCTTAAACTTTATTGACCATTTTTAAATCACACGAATTTCCATCAAATGACGTCAATTAACTTAATTATGGAAAACATCAATTGAAATTAACTTTAATTACTGATTTTGTACAGATATGTTTTAATTCATCGCATTTATATCTAAGATATTAGTTTTTCAAATGCTCATATCAATTTACCAAGAGTACAGATTCTTTTGAGTTATCTCGCTTACAACATCTGATCACATAAAAAATCTAAATGAACGAGGTAAATGTACATGGCACAATATCCTACAAATTCATGTAAATGTTTAGCAAATGAAACAACGCTTTTGTTGTTGTTCTTTATCTTGAAATAACAATTAAGCTTTCAATGAGACTTTCTCATATGGATGCACTATCATTCTTTCAAATTTGGGCTTTTTATTTTTTTTTTGTAATTCAAAATTGTTCTTTTGACAGCCTGATTATTGTGCCCAGGTCTCATGACTTAATGCCAAGCTTTCTTACAATTAGCTCGATGAGTGCCCTGTGGTTGTTTAAATGTTGTGATCGTCTTCTCCTAGTCTTTTTGTCGGGAAATGGATGACAGCAAATGTAAGAACACTTTGCCGGTTAAGTTTATGTTTGTTGACGATCCCGCATCCATGGATCAAAGGGAAAAAGACATGGCTGTAGCGTTGCTCAGCAATAAGCAATGAATTCTGCTCAAACCGCTGCTAGGGACCGTCTTGAATTTGCTATGAGGTATGAGTAATGCTCGTTGTTGAAGGCTTCATGGTGACTTCAGGATGAAGAACAACAATAAAAGCGTTGTTCCATTGCTGTGTTTTACCATGTATTTGTAGGGACTTTGTCTCATTTGCATTTACTCCATATCCCTCCATTGTTAATTTCAGTAATAAGTTACTTCACAGTAAATCCCTAGCACAGGATTTGTCAACGTATGTTTGTTCCGCCTAACAGAGGTTCCTTTGAAGCTATAGCAATATTTCTGTCAAACTCCCGTTCTATTATTTTGTTAAGGGTTTTGTCCGATTACCCGCTTTTCAAATAAGAAGAGGTAACTCCGGAAACCAATATTGATATATGAAAATGTAACGATGATTGAACAAATTTCCCCGAATGTTTGTAAAGGGATACTTAAAAGTTTGAAGTACAACACCAAATTTTATGGTTTATGATGAGCTGGGTGAATATCTGCTCGAAATTCGAATTAGACTAAGAATGATCTCTTTTTGGAGAAGATAACTCTTGAATGAATCAAATCTTTGTAGTATTCTTTATAGATAAATGATCGCACTGAGGACAAAAAAATATTATAACTCATGGATAAATTATATGGCAAAAAATATTTAATTGCTTCTGAAATGAGTCAAACCTTTATTTCTCAATTTCAAATTAGATATGATGAAATTTCGACTATACCAATTAAATAGTACAGAATACAAACTTTTTTATTTTTTGCTTGTTGGATTAAGTTCAGGATCAAGCATAATTTGTACATATAATGTCCGTTATTGGATCTGCTTTCTCTCGTCTTTGAAACACTATTCTTTTTCCTGCCCCGTTGTCCTTTAGTTAAAGGCTATAAGCCCGAGACAGTGGTGCATTTCACCCCTGTCTGACTATTAATTTAGATTCACTTAAACGCTTCACACAAAAATTGTGTTATTCAATGCAATAAAATATTCTTTCCTAGAGTTCTGTGTCTTTGTCTTTTCTACAATGATGTAAATTTTTAAACGTGAACAAATTAAATGTTATCATATTTACAAAAGCGTTGTTCCATTGCTCAAAGTTCTACCCAGTATTTGTAGATACTTAGTCTCATGTGCATTTACTCCATATGCTTTCATTGTTTGTTTAAGGAACAAAATCCCCACGAATATGTTTTAAGCATAAACCAATAGAGCTTTTGTTGATCTCCATATTGAAGTCACTATGAAGCCTTCAACTATAGGCAAAACTCATACTTCAAAGTAAACAAAGTGAGAACCGAACCGTCAGTTGAAAACGAATAATCCAAGGTCAATGGCAACATCGGAAAAAACAAAGAAACAAAGACCTGATCACAGCAATGAAAAATGAAAAATGAAGCCACACACACATATACAATGTTGAACAACACGGACCCAATTAAAAACAATGGGCGAGATCAGGTAGAGTAAGCATCTCCTGCTTCTTATAAGACATCTGTCATGTTGAACATGTCAAATCCGGTAGTAATGTCAAATCCGGTAGAGGAAACATCAATCTAAAGCTTTTAAAGGGAACGATCGTGATGCCGACCAGTAAACTTCTTGAATGATTACTTCAAATTATGGGTAACATACCCTTATTTAAGTAGCCTATTTTTGATCAACCGGGCTCTATCAAGGAAGTAACTATCAATCACAGGCGCCTTTTTCCACTGGCTTGAGCGTTGAGCTAGCATCACTCGCTAAGTGTCGCACAACGGTACATCTGTGTAGCTTTTCTTTTTGTAATAAACGTGCAATAATCAACTAGCCTAAAATATTGGCAAAAATACTTTCACAAATGTTTATTTCCGTAGCCTCTTTGATATGTTTAACTTTTTGTCAGCACTTCATGTACTGTTACATGTTTTACTGAGTATTTTACTGGCCCTTGAAAGCCTAGTGACATGTTAAGTTTATCAGATCTTTGTATAGTGTTTATTTTATTATCAGCTGGTCAAAGTGATTAGTTTTGTCATCCCTTCCAGTTGTTTTTATGTTAGCCCTGAAAAAGTTAAAGTTTTTGTTACTGACATCATTGTTGGAGAAAGACGACAGGAAATTAATCAAAAACAGTAAACAACAAAATAACATCACAATTAGACCATAAAACCCATGTCAATATAAAGAAAACAATCAAACAAACAAACGACAAACAACAAAAAGAACAAAAACAAAATTAAAATAAAACAAAACAAAAACAAAAACAAAAACAAAACAAAACAAAAACAAAAAACAATATAGAAGAAATAAAACAAAACTAGAGGCTCAGCTACTGAGCCTGTATCGCTCACCTGACAAAATGCTGAACAGCAGGATTTTTCGATGTTCTGTATGGTGGCCATGTTTTTTATGTGAATTTCCCATAGGACCAAAATAAACTTTGTTCTGTGCTGGCAGCCATGTTTTTCATTGGATCAGAGCAAAATGAGCAATCTTTGTTCAGGACCTTCAGTTCATCATTCCTGTAAAGTTTGCTTGAATTTGCTTCAGCGGTTTCAGAGGAGAAGAAGAAAATGAAATTTTCCCATAGGGTCCAATGTTAAACCTTAGTTCCGCGCTCGGAGCCATGTTTTTTACTGGATGGAAACGAAATGAGCAATCTTTGTAAAGGACCTTCTATACATCATTCCTGTAAAGTTTGGTTGAATTTGCTTCTGTAGTTTCAGAGGAGAAGATGAAAATGTGAATTTCCCAAAGGGCCAATGTTAAACTATCTTCCGTGCTGGCGGCCATGTTTTTTATCAAATCAGAAAAAAATGAGCAATCTTTCTTAAGGACCTTTAGTACATCATTCCTGTAAAGTTTGGTTGCATTTGCTTCAGTGGTTTCAGAGGAGAAGATGAAAATGTGATTTTTCCCATAGGGTCCAATGTTAAACCTAAGTTCCGCGCTGGCGGCCATGTTTTTTGTCGGATCGGAACGAAATGAGCAATCTTTGTAAAGGACCTTCCATACATGGTTCCTGTAAAGTTTGGTTGAATTTGCTTCAGTGGTTTCAGAGGAGAAGATGAATATGTGAAAAGTTTAACGGACGGACGGACGGACGACGGACGACGGACGCCGGACGACGGACGACGGACGGACGACGGACGACGGACGCCAAGTGATGGCAATAGCTCACCCTGACCCTTTGGGTCAGGTGAGCTAAAAAAAGAAATAAAACAAAAAGCAACAACAAAAAACAAGTTAAAAACAAAAAGCAAAAAAAAAAAAAAAAGACATATAGAAAACCACACAGATTTGAGTTTCATGTGAAAAGGGGTTGAGAAATAAATATTCCTTTGGCCTTGAGAAATTTTAATGCCTTCGATTACATTTACATTTAATGGCAAATGGTCTTGGGTACCTTGAAACCTCATGAGCATCCTTTTTTTATTCCTAGAGCTATCAATAAATTTGTTTTGGTGAAAACTAATATATAACCATATCTTAGGTTGAAAGTAAAAGGGAAACTTGAAAATAACCCTTTATCACTTCTGGTGGAGTACATGAAATATTCCGTGTGGAAGATTCCTTCATATCTAATAACTCAGGGAAAAAAATAATAAGCAATGAAAGGATATTAGGTAAAAGTAAATGAGACAAAATCTCCACAATTACGTGGGAAAAACAAGCAATGGAACAACACTTTCATTGTTGTTCTTCATCTTGAAGTCACCAGGAGGCCTTCAACAATGAGCTATGCTCACACCTCATAGTAAGTTCAACCCTTTATTACTTCTGGTGGAGTACAGGAAATATTCCGTGTGGAAGTTTACTTCATATTTAATAACTCAGGGAGAGGGTTGTAATGTGCTATAATGGGCGCGAATTAACAATTGAATAAAGAAAAATCAAACATAACTCAATAGTGGTATGAGACCTTACAAGGTATCTGGACAACAGCTGAGAATATTACAATATTAAAATTAAACGAATTAAAACGCTGAACGTTTTTCCTGGAAATTTCCCAACGTCTGTAATAAACATTGCGTCGGGTCGAGCACTTTAACGTTTAGGTGTTGAGAGGAACTGATCATACTTATTGCAGAAATAAACCAAAAAACTGGGCGTAACCGAATGTATGTCTAATTCAGCTATATAATGAGACATTAATTACTAGCCTCTCACTGATACTGCCGATTTCTACCGAAATATATAAAGATTCTCCACTAAACCCTTCGTTGAGTTTTGAGTTTTACTTTTTTATTGTAGTGATTTACCAGCACGCTATGCTCCTTGGTCTAGCAGGCAGGTAAGCATGACCAATCTTTCCAAATTACTTTTTGAATCCTTCATTTCTTTTTCAAAAACAGTAGTCTTGTAGTTACTAGTCTCATATATTGGCTATTTATCACATGTTAAGTATACTATAGGGAAGCGGGGTAGGGAAAGGGGATGTTTGGTTACCCATAAATCGGTTTAGACATACTGCTCCCTTTTGCTAGTGCTGGTACTAAGTCTGGCTGTCCCGAATTCATAATATCTTTGTTTATGTTTGTCTTTTGTCTTTCAAATGTGTTTTTCTTATGCAGTTTTGTCGTGGATTTGAGCGTTTGACTGTAATTTATAGTTATTGTAGGTGCTTCCTGTTATCTTTTCTCTTTTAACAATTCTTACCGCAAAAATACTTTTTTAAACTCATTGAAAGTTTCAAGAATCTCATTGAAAAAAAACATGAATCATATTTGATCTATTTTCTTTACATCATTGTTTGTGAAGACAAAGACATAGAACTCTGGCGAAGAATATTAATATTCCAGTAAATAACACAATTTTCGTGTGAAGCCTTTAAGTGGATGTAGACTAAAAATCAGACAGATGTGAAATACGCCACTGTTTCTGGCTTATAGCCTTTAACTTAGTGGTAACGGGACATAAAAAACAAAAAATAATGTTTCAAAGACGAGAGAAAACAGACACAATAACAGACATTACCTGTAACGTTTCAAAGACAAGAGAAAGCAGACTCAATAACGGACATTACTTGTACAAATTGTGCTTGATCCTGAGCTTAATCCAAGAAATAAAAAATAAAAAGTTTGTATTCTGTACCATGTAATTGGTTTAGTCGAACTTTCATTATATTCAATTTGAAATTGAGAATTAAAGGTTTGACTTATTCAAGAAGCACTTAAATATTTTTCCACATAATTTATCCATTCAGTTATAATAATTTTTTCCTCTTCAATGCGATCATTTATCTATAAAGAATACTACAAAGATTTGATTCATTCAAAAAAATTTCTCCAAAAAAAGAGATCATTCGTAATTTAATTTGAATTTCGAGCAGATATTTACCCAGCTAATCATAAACCATAACATTCTGTGTTGCCCTTCGAAGGAATTTGTTCAATAATCTTTACATTTTCATATATCAACATTTTGGGTCGTTTTAACCTGGATATGGGATGTTGTCTCCCTGACATTTACCCCATTTCCTTTCCTTTTCATATTGGTTACCTCAACTTATTGGAAAAGCAGGCAATCGGACACAACCCTTAACAAAACAATAGAACGGGAGTGTGACAGAAAAAATACTATAACTTCAAAGGAACTTCTGTTAGGCGGAACAAATATACGTTGACAAATTCTATGCTTGTGACTTACTGTGAGGTTACTCATTTCTGAAAGCTTAATTGTCATTAGATAAAGAACAACAACAAGAGATTTTCAAGGCTATCTGTTACTATAACGTTACTAAGAGAAAGATAACGTCACTGACGTCTTAGCAACAAGGGAGGTATTTTTACGGTCTTCCGAAGATACATAAGAGCCAAACTATTAGTGACTCTTGTGCGAATTCTAATTCCAGTTATTTGAAAGTTCTATGCCCAATCGATTTAAAATTGCGGCCAATTATTGCTGGACCAGCTTGCGAAACACACAGACTTAGTACTTTCCATGACATTATATTAAAGCCCTTTGTATCACAAGTACAAAGTTATGTTCGAGATGATATAGTTATGTTAAACCATCTCCCAAAAACTGTTAATGAAAATACTCTAATTGTCTCATTTGACGTAATAAATCGATATACAAATATTCCTAATGATTTTGGTATTAATCTATTAATTATTGAATAGAAAAATACTGTCAACTTCTACCCGAACGAACAAACAAGAGTTTAATCACAGAAGGATTAAAATTTATATTAGAAAACAATTATTTTATGTTCAATGATGAATACTATAGACAAATATCCGGTAATGCAATGGGAACCAAAGTCGCGCCAACTTACGCAAATCTGGTAATGGGATTTCTGGAAATCAAAATATATGAAAAATCTCAACAAATATACGGCAACCCATTCTATCTATATCTAGAACAAGATTGGAAACGATATTTGGATGATTGCTTTATACTTTGGAAATATGGAATTCAAAGATTAGAAGACTTTAAAGCTTTAATCAATAGTATAAATAACAATATNCAATTTACCATGGAATACAGCAGTAAAAAATTACCATTTTTGGATATACTTGTCATCAAGGAAAAGAACAGAATCGAGACTGATGTGTGCTACAAAGCAACCGATTCTAAGCAATATTTATCATTTAATTCATGTCACCCGAAACACACAAGAATAAACATTCCATTCAATTTAACGAGACGGCTATGTACAATCATATCTAAAGAAGAAACAAGAAACACGAGATTACAAGAACTAAAGAAAATATTAATTGAAAGAAAATACCCTTTATCAGTCATAGAAAACGGAATACAAAAGGCAAAGTCAATACCCATATAAGAAATGACTAAATACCGAAGTTACTGTTAAGTTAAGAATTGAGGAAAACAAAGTCGAAAACCGAGACAGACGTCATTGCCTATATTTCAACATATAATCCACGTTACAATGAAGCATTTAATCTCATTTCTCATAATCTAACACATTTAAGACAAGACGATCGACTAAGAACCGCACTTGCAAACTGTAACATCATAAAGAGTAAACGACAAGCGAAATCGCTGAAAAAAAATATTAACTAAAGCGCAATTTTCAAAAAATTCTTTACGTCCCAAAGTGAAAAATGTAAACGCGCAAACTGTGGCACTTGTCCGAGTTTGATAGAAAGAACAACGTTTAGGTTTAAAAAAGGTGATATTTTTACAGTAAGAACCAACTTCAACTATGCATCCGAAAATTTAATTTATGTAATGACCTGTGCTGGATGTGGTAATGATTATATTGGTCAAACAGGAATGTCAATACGTCGTTGAATGACTGTACACCGACAACAAATAAGAGACCGAACTACCCGAAAGATCCCCTTGAGTGCACACATTGACGTATGTGCAATAAATAAGAATCCGCAGTTTACCGTATTTCAACTTTACAAATGTAATGATAATACCACGGAAGAAGAATGTGTAAATAAAGAATCTTTATTTATTAACAAATACCGCCCAAGTCTAAACTATATAAGACATTAATACGAATTTATTTAATCTTATGTTATATTATATTAATATGCTATTTATTATTTACCTCCTTGTTGCTAAGACGTCAGTGACGTTATATTTCTCTTAGTAACGTTATAGTAACAGATAGTCTTGTAAATCTTTTTACAACAGTGAAACCGGTAGGCAAAATGTGACATTTTATTTTGAACTGTTAATTATTTAAGAAAACTGCATTTCCAAGCCTTTATTATATTTATATAAATATATATATATATATATATACAACATAAAACAAAGCGAAAAACGCCCAAAATCCCTATTGTGCTAGATCTAAACAGATGCACACAATGTCGTTAATTTATAAACTTTCAGTATGAACAATGTGAACTAGTATAAATACTGTTTATATTTCAACTCTATCCGAGTCTTTGTCAGAACAACAAAATATATAATAAAATTGTCACCCACGACATTGTATAAATGCGGTACCGTATGGTCTGTCAACTCGAAAACGACATATCTGCTCAAAAGAGCAAACATTTAAACAAAGGAGCAAAGAACTTAAACAACATCTTGTTAACAGGGGCTATAAAGGAAAAGATGTTGAAAAAACAATCCAAAAAGTGTCATCAATCGATCGAACTCAATTATTACTGTATCGGGGCAAGAAGAAGAAAAATTCTCGCATCCCGTGGGTGACTACCTTCCATCCCAAGTTGCCACACCTGTCTGATATATCCCGCGAATGTATGCCTATTCTCCATGCGTCAACTAAAGTGAAAGCCCTCTTCCCTCAACCCCCGCTTGTATCTTTTCGTCGTCCCAAAAACCTGAAAGACATTCTCGTTAGAGCTAAACTACCTTCAGCCGAGATAGGCCGGTTTACGACATGCCGTGATAGACGTTGTAAATTGTGTAAATACAGTTCCACGACTGAAACTTCTCAAAGTACAGCTTCCGGTGATATTTTCAAAATCTTTGGACAATTATCATGTAAATCGCCCAATGTCATCTATGTGGTTACATGTTCTGTCTGCAAAGAACAATACGTTGGTGAGACGACAAGAAATGCGCTCAATCTTCGCATTCACTTGCATCGTAACCATATCGAAAACAAATATCAGAACCAGGCCGCTGCAATCCATTTTAATACTCCAAATCACAACTGGCAAAATATGCAAGTCATCGCAATTGATCAAAATAGATCGTGGAATTTAAACCAGAGAAGATCCAAAGAAAGCTATTGGATTGATCGTTTAAAACTCAGTCTTAACATCAGGGTTATAGATCAATAAATGCATATAATACCAGCGTTAAAAAAAATTAAGAAAATATTGCAGTAAATGTTATATACAAACACCAGCAAATATTTTTTCACATCACTATAATTGAGGTCACGCCTTCAGTCTCCGAAATGTAGTTTACCTATTTAATTAAGTTTTGTAGTGTAGTATTTTGTAAATAATTCATTGTTTTATTATATATTTTGTTGTTTTGACAAAGACTCGGATAGAGTTGAAATATAAACAGTATTTATACTAGTGCTATTCACATATATATATATATATATATATATATATATATAAATTATAAACTTTGTGTGGCGGCATT
>MJUU01012149.1:58097-70247 GCA_002080025.1 Modiolus philippinarum | reverse complement strand
TATATATATATATATATATATATATATATATTATATATACGTCTGCAACACCGCCATATATTATATATATATATATATATAATGTTTATTTATTGAAGACATGGTTAAAGGCTGTCCTATTGATGAACAGGCACCATTCTCGGTCAATGAGAACATCGAAATAAAAACATTTTCATATTATGAGAGACAAATTGGAGACAATAAAATATTAATAGAATAGAGAGGGAAAGTGATCAAAAGTCATTACATAATTTGCAAATGTTTTCCGTTATATTTACAGAAAAAAATAAGATAATCGTAGTGTCGACATTTTACATGTCACATGATACATGTATTTAGATGTTATTTGATAAAAATGACACCATGTTGATTTAATTAGAGAATATTTCTATTTGACGTGTTTGTCAATAACGTTAAACTTCCACATTGCGTTTTGTTTTCGAAAAGTGTTAGTATTTTTATGAACACACACACACACACACACATATAGGCCATGGGCTAAAATCACTTTCCGTCCACCCCCACTTCCCATCTAGACCGATTTTTGTCAGTCCTCCTATATCTCCTCTTCAAAATAAAACATATTTACATAACCTGCACGCATAGACAGTATAGTACACTACGAAAAACTATTGTATTTTCGTTTTAACCTAAGTTTCATCTTTTAAGCTCCATAATTATTAAATGTTAAGTAATATGTACTGAGCTTTGGTATCAAATTAAAGCTAATTTAATATCCTTTACAATGAGCTCAAGTTTGGGTACTTTACGCCATTTTTATGATCTGGGGATACAAAAACTACCCCTCCCCTTGCAAAAAAAATAGCGAAAATGACAATTTTAGGCTGTCAATTCCTTTCAGATAAACAAACCTCATCATTTGATTTAGTTTTCATGCCTAACTTATCAGTTGTGATACAATGTTGGAAAATAAAACCATTAAAGTCCATAAAATTTTGATTTTCGGTATAAAATTTTTGAAAAACGGGAATTTTCGGAATTTTAGATTTTTTCACAATTTCGACTTTCTGACTTTAAGGTCGTAAAAATCAGAAAATATATTTAATAATTGCCGATGTAATAATGATTTATGATATGTTAGCAACAAATCGTGTGCAAACATTTTAGCTTCAGACGTATTGTAGGTTTCCAAATGTCAAAGTTTGCACCCCTCCCCCTAAAAATTAATGGAAAATATGAAATATTCAGGCTCTAAATGATTAAAGAATAATGTTTTATTGGAATTCTAATGTGCATTTCACTAAAGCTGACAGGCAGAAGATCATTTAAGTAGATTTAAACTTTTTTAGAGGTCTCTTTTTAACTCTTCTGCTCGAAATTATATGCAAAATGAGAATTTTCCGTTTTTCATAATTTCAGCTGTTTTGACTTTGAGATGGAAATAATTTATGAAATTGTTATAAAACTTGAAAATAATGATTAGATATCCTTTCATTATATCTAAGCCATAAGAAAATATGTTTTTAAACATTTTAGAATAACTACAGTCTCATAAATTACAAACATATAACCCCTTACCACAAATATTCAACGCAATTTATTTCATTTTATTAAGCTTGAAAAGCTTAAACATTGTATAAAGGTCCAATAACATATCATTTCAAACACCAAAATACACAGAGACTCCCATATAGCACAAATAAGATCATGTGTGTGGTTTATGGACAGTTATACAACAATTCAACTTTGAAATGCTGAAAAATCCCATTTTTCACGAAAATCGCCCAAAATATACCCATATTTGGCGTTAAGATTGCATATTGTGATATATAAAATGCATTTTTTCAAGAAAGTAAAACATTAGTATCTTTTGTTCATATAAATGTACAGACATACACATTTTGGGATTTTTAAGCATTATTTTTTGGGTGGTAGGGGTAAAATTTTCAGTATTTAGAGTTACATTGAACACTCCTTGTTCTTCTAAACATTGTTTTCAGATAATTTATATATCGGTTAGAACAACGAATTGGCATATCTGCATATAAATCATCCAGATATAAGTATTTAAAAGTGAATTTTGGACAAATCTGAAATGCTCAAAATTCCCATTTTTCATCAATTCTGTACAAAATATTGAGTTTAAGCTGACGAGTGGGACTTTAAATGACAAATCTTGATAATGTGACTATAGTATAGTAAAAATAAGTTGACTATTACAGGGAAAATTTGTTGGTTTAGGGGTAGGGGTAAGTTTTTTCGGTATTCAGAGTCAAATTAAACGCTCCTTGTTTTTCTAAACAGTGTTTTAAGACAAATAATGTATCGCTTAGATCAATTCAATTGAATCTTACAGATTTGACATATATTACGATTTAACAAATGCACTTTGGAGAAAACTGAAATGTTGAAAATTCCTATTTTCCATCAGTTTGGGCCAAATATTGAGTTTTAGTCAACAAATGGCTGTTAAAATACAAATTCATGATGTAATTCATGCAACATTGTCATATATAACACACATTTTGCGTGTTCTGGCTATTTGTATGCGAACATATCCAAAAGATTGAAAATTTAGGGAAAATTTGTTGGGGTAGGGATAAGATTCTCTGTATTCAGAGTCACATTTAACACCCCTTGATATTCTAAACACTATTTAAAGACACTATTCATGTATTGCTTAGAACTATTAACTGGCATATCTGCAGATATATCATCCAGATTTGCCATTCATAACGGGTCAACAGTGAACTTTGGCCAAATCTGAAATGTTGAAAAATCCCATTTTTCATCAATTTCGGGCACAGTGTTAAATTTAAGTCAACAAACGGCTGTTAAATTACGAAATCGTGATGTAATTCATGCAATATTGTCATATTCAACACACATTTTGCGTGTTTGAGTTATTTTGTTGCGAACATGGACAAAAACTTGACAATTTTAAGGACTATTTGTTGGGGTAGGGGTAAGAGATTTTCGGTATTTTGAGTCATATCAGACACTTCTTGTTTTTCTTAACAATGTTTTCAGACATCTAATGTATCGCTTAGAACAATTAATTGGCATTTCTGCAGATATATCCTCCAGATTTGGCATATATAACGATTTAACAGTGAAATTTGGGCAAATTTTAAATGTTGAAAATTCCCATTTTTCATCAATTTTAGGCAAAATATTGAGTTTAAGTCAACAAATGGCTGTTAAAATACGAAATCATGGTATAATTTATGAAACATTGTCATATACAACACACGTTTTGCGTGTTTGAGTTATTTTGTTGCTAACATAGACAATTATAAGGAAAATTTGTTGGGGTAGGGGTAAGATTTTCGGTATTTTGAGTCACATCAAACACTTCTTGTTTTTCTTATCAATGTTTCAGACATCTAATTACAAAAACAGGAAAACAACAAACACCTACAATGGCCAGGAACTACAATCACAAGCCACAATCTACAAGCAAACTGCACCAGAAAAACAATAATGAAAACAAGAGACAAACATAAATAAAGATAGGAACCCGGGATAGCCGGACTTGGTACCGGCACTAGCAAAAGCCAGTGGTAGGGTTAAACCGGTTTATGGGCACCCAAACCTCCCCTTTCTCTATCCCGTTTCCCTATAGTATCATAAACATCTAATGTATCGCTTAGAACAATTAATTGGCATATCTGCAGATATATCCTCAAGATTTGGCATACAAAACGATTTAACAGTGAAATTTGGGCAAATCTGAAATGTTGAAAATTCCCATTTTTCATCAATTTTAGGCAAACTTTTAGTTTAAATCAACAAATGGCTGTTAAAATACGAAATCTGTTATAAGTTATGAAACATTGTCATATACAACACATATTTTGCGTGTTCTAGTTATTTTCATGCGAATATATAGACAAAAAATTGACAATTTTACACTAAATTTGATGGGGTAGGGGTAAGTTTTATTGATGAATGATGTTTATATTACATAAGAATGACCATTATTTGTAATAGTTGTAAAGCAAATATAATAAGCTTTCATTTGATACCTACTTTAAATGATATTTGTTTACTGAAAAGTAATATTGGACAAAAGAATGACAAAACTTGGTCAAAATCGGAAATATTCAAAGATCCATCTATTTGGTCTATTTGAAAATAAAACTTTGGTCATTAAAAATATGTTAACATTATGTTAACATGCTTTATATTCAAGAAAATAGACTGAAAAACTAAAAACAATTTTCAGAATTGGGAATCTAGATGCACTTCGGGTTCTTTAGACCATCAAACTTACGTAATTTCAATGAAATTATGTAAATTTTCCTCAATATTTCATAGGGGTAGTGGTACGTTTAATGGAGCTATGGAACGTATTGGGCATAGAAATTGTGAAAATTTGGGTTCTGTGTAAAACTCATACAATAAGCAAGCAATCATCTGATACATCGTTTTTATAACTGGGAAGCATTTGGTTAATATTTTGAAACAACTGAAAGAAAATCTTGAACGAAAAACGAAATGTTCTAAAATTTCGGTAGGTGGGTCTAAAAATGGGCCCTGTTCCACCAGTGCGTGCAGGTTATGCTCGTGTTAACATGTTTTTTTTTTTGAAGAGGGGATGTATGCGGACCTTAAAAAAATGGGTCGGGATGGGAAGTGGGGGTGGTGCATGGAGGGTTATTCCAGCCCATGGACTAACACACACACAATAAAAAATGCCTTTTGGTTTAAATTTAACGCTCGCCAAGAGAGATATTAAGCAACTAAATACCGAAGTTACTGTGAATTTAATTTCTGTATATACGCATTTCGACAATTTATGTCTCTTTAGTGCAGATATAATCTAAACGTTTGGAAGACCATCAACTCAAATATATTTAAAAACTGATAGAGAACAAATGACCAATCAAAATCAGCTAAGGACAGCTCTTTGCATGAGGGAGATACCCCTTAGGATAGATTTTAAGTCTTCAAAGTTTTTTTCTAAAGGCAAGATAATTTTGTAATAGCTTGAACATTCTTTTCTAAAACTCCATTTATGAGAATTTTGCGTGTAGCCGTGTTCACCGGCGTTTATTTTCTTTGTCACTATTGCTTTAGCTATCTCTCTTTATAATTGTCGGCTTGTGAGCCATATCCACCAGACAACAGAGTTTGTCTCTCGTGCTGCGTGGAGTCAGTAGAAAGTCTCCCCGTGCTTGAGATGTATGCTCTTATAATATTACAGTTATGGCGTGTTTGTCCGTGTGAGAATTTCTCATACGTTTACTAATTCATTTATTTTTTTCAATTTGGCTGTTCAATATTTTCATTATTTTTACTAAAATGTTATAATCTGTACACACGACTATTTTTGCCCTTTCAACCAAAGTTACACTGCAAAGTTTGCCTACATCTATTTCGATGTGCCCCGTGTTGTCTATCGATGTTGTTTTTGTCCTTATTTTTGTCTTTCGTCGGGCTACCTAATGACAAATATTTGTAGGCATACATTGCCCGATTTTACTTTTTTCCTCAGTGACCGCTCCCGACATGTGTTGCTTCAATGACATATTTTAGCTGCGATCGATGTTGCTCAACATTTTTATTCTCTTCTTGTAACCCTGGTGCTTTCAGCTGGATAACCCTGAGCATCGCCCAAGTTGGCACTCCATGGCGGGTGGGGAGCAAGGGAGTGACCTTGATATAATTTTTGTCAAGAATACCGCTTAAGTGCACGCTAGGGGCCTTCTTGATCTCGCTTGAGGGGATGAATATTGTTCACCTCTAGTTGAAAACCCTCAGGCGACATCAAGATGAAGACAGGAATAAAAGCCCTGTCCTTGATAAACTGGAGTTTTCTATGTATCGTGTGCGTTTTTGTCACATGTACATTCACTCCATATCCTTTCATTTTTCCTAAACACTATAGAAATTCAATTCTTGTGGGAGAAGTCCATAACGTTTTTAGTGAATAACAAAAAAGATCGGGTAAAGAGGCAAACTGATAGTAAACCGAAAGTCACGTCATCAAGTATGGTTTTCCGCTTTCAAGATAAACAAATAACATTTTAAATATGACCTCATACTATTCAATTAAATCATAGAATTTTTAACTGTTATGTACCAAACTGCCACAGTTAATGGTTCTGACTTTCGACACTATTCAAACTCATCGTTGCTGCTAAAGCAGATTGCCATTTAAATTTCATTTATTCAAAGGTCACGGAAAGGTATCATATCGACATTTGTGTAACATTTTCATTTTTTTTATAATAACCTCTCTTGTAGATAGTTCACATTTGTATGTTATACGTTGGATCATTTTGGTTATCTGTTTTCTGTTTGCTTTTATACATGTGTCTTACGATTTTTCGATTTCGAATGTATTGATTTTATCTACACTGAAGAGATAAAAGTTGTCGAAATGGCCATATGCAGAAAGTAAATGTACAGTAACTTCAGTATTTTGTTATATTACGGCCGTTGTGTTATTCACACTGGGTTAATACCTCTGTTGGTGCACTGTTTTCACCAACCAAGCAGTCCAGTACTTCGGTGCCGACCCGAAAACCGATTTAATTTAGAAACTTACAATATGTAAAATTTTGAAAATTTGTTTAAAACTAAGAAGTATATCCCTCGTGCAAACCTCAGCCCTTAGCTATTTTGCCTCTCCGTTTATATCCTTTTGATCATTTGTTAACCACGTCATCAACGGTTTATTAACCGCCCGTATCCGTCCGTCCGTCAGTCAAGCTTTGGGGTACCAAGTTTGTGTAATATGAAACTCAGACACCTTCAACCCAAAAACTTCTGAAATTTTGCATAGTTGTTTTGGACACATTGAAGATTAATAGGATCTTGCATAAGGTCAAATTGGAGATCGGGATATCTTTCACAAGTGTAAGATTTCGTCTTTTCTCGAGTGGAGCGTAGCGAAACGAGAGAAAAAGACGTAGAATTTCTTACACGAGTGAAAGATATCCCGATCTTTAATTTTGATCTGATGCAAGATCCTATTTCTTCCGTAAAAATCGAAAAGAAACGTCTGGTAACCTTTACTGTTTGAACAATGTTGTCGCCATTTGAGTATTCTTTACATTGTGACGTCAGGTGTTTTATGACGTTAAGTCATGGCTACGATTGTTGTATCACAAAAATCAACACGTCTGGTTGGTCATTTACCGGTGTGAGATGAGGTCGCGTGCATCGATCTCACATCGGTCATCTCCTACTGTAAACCACCATTTACGGAAGAAGTGCACCACTTCTTTTGGGCAGATTTGAATACAAAATGTCGAATTTATGCATTGTTGATTTTTTTCATCAAATTTTAATATTTCATTACTGGGCTTGTGTAATCTGAAACTTTGACACCTTAAACCTGATGCTTTTGAAACTTTGTACAGCTGTGCTGTACACATTGCAGATGTGATCATTCCCTTTGTTGCAAATTTGAATAAAAAAAAATCGAATTTATGCATTTTTGAACTTAGTCATTTTTTTTCATCATAGTTTAACATTACACTACCTTGTTTGTGTTATCTGAAACATTCACAACTCTGACTAAATACCTCTGAAAGTTTGCACTGCTGTTTGAATACATTGACGATTTTAACCACCCTTTTAGGCCAATTTTGATTCAAAAATAACAAATTTATCCTTTATTGAACTTGATCCTTTATTTCATCATATTATATCATTATGGTACCAAGTTTGTGTCCAGAAACGTTGCACAGTTTTTAGTGCACTGATCATGGGCAGGTATTCCTGAATTTTTGCATTGCTTTCACAGATGCAAATTATAAATAACAAAATATCTAAGTTACTGTTAATCTAGTTTCTGTATAATGCGCATTTCGACAACTTTTTCTTTTCAGTGCAGATCAAATCAAAATATTAGGAAATCGATATACCGAAATGTGCGTAAAAGGTGAAAGAGAACAATTATGTATGTGTTTATTTGGAACTCAGGTATAGTTTTCACCTTTGCTGAAGTGATATGTACTATTTTCATTTTATGCTTTGTTCAACTTTATACATTTAGTTTTTTTTTTGTTTTTTTTTTTGTTTTTATTGTTTTTTTTTGGTTTTTTTTTGTTTTTTGTTTTTGTTTTTGTTTTTGTTTTTTGTTTTTGTTTTTTGTTTCTTTTTGTTTTTTCTACCTATTACAGCAATAGGGTTGAACTAAATAGTATCTCATCTATAACTTGCATTTGAAGAATGTTTTGGTAATAAGGTAAATGAATACTTGTTTGAATGGGCTAACTTATGCATGGCATTCTGTTATTTTATAAAAAAAAACACTTTCTCAGTTGAACATGGGTGACGGTGACGCAAATCCAGACATGTAATGGGTCATGTTTTTACCAGCTTTTATATGTCTCTCGATTTCTGGATTTAAAACGTTTTGATTTATCTGCACTGAAGAGACGTAAGTTGTCAAAATGGCCATATGCAGAAAGCAAATTTACAGAAACTTCGGTATTTTGTTATTTAAGCAAATTAACTACGTGTAATAACTTTTAATAATAATTTTAACATTTCTTTGAAGTGAAATTTGGTGAGAATTATCTTTAGTAAAACAAAAAAGTAATTGTTTTTTAACATTTGCTGTTAATGGAGTGTGGTATTTTATTGCAGTGTGGAGTTGGTAAAACAATTCCCCGTGGTAGAGATGTATGCTCTTTATTTTTCTTAGATATGGTGTATTGTACATGAGATAATATCTCATGTGTACACTTTGTTTAATTACTATTATCTAAATTTATGTAAATTCTAAAACCGCAGGATTAACTCCCACCATCGTAGTTTTGTCCTTAGCTATATTTGATATTACTGATTATTCGGATTTCGTTTGGTTTTATGCATTTAAACATTTTTTGAAATTATGGATTTCCTTTGTTTGGGTTCTAGTGCTGCTGATGAGGAATAAATTTCCGAAATGGCCATACAGCTCATTAAAATTAGAGCAGTTGGAGTTAACATATGTGTTATGGTCTCATGTTCATTTAATCCATATCCTTTCGTAAAATATTTAGAAGTGTTACCCTCTTGCTGTCATATGGTTATATATGTCCTTTTCCAGTAGACTGAAACATAGACACATATGTCCTATTTTATAAAAAAAAAAGGATTCCTGTGATTTACTCCCTGTATGGAGGGATACAAAAATAATAATATGAACAATTTATACAGATGACGTTATATGGAAGCGTTAAGAACTATACAAAGGAAATTTTAAGACATCGGTCATGCTTACAATATTTGAATATATGGCAATCGATTTCAGTCAGTTTCTGCAACCAAATTCAAAATAAAAACATTTTTCGTACGCCACAAGACTGCAAAGTGCTTAAATTTGTAACTTTGTCTTTTTTTTTCTCTTTTTGCCTTTTAAACAGCAATATCATTAATTGCTTGCCCTTTTACTTGATGGAAATATACACAAGTCTAAATGCTGCACTGATCGTATCGTCATTTACCATAGACGAAATCTCAGCTTTCATTCAATAATGAAAATGTTGAATATATAAATCTTTACATGAAAGGATAAATAGATTTTACTGAAATCAGTGTTCAGACAAAGTACATGTAGTGAGGAAAACGTTTTCTCCAAGGTAGTCAACATGGACGTGACATACATAGTTAGACTACTAGTTATGATGTTATACATTCACGAAGCAAAAGTGATGGAGACTTTTTGTAAGAAAGTGAGCAACAGCACTATTGTTCCACCTGACCAGAGTTTTCGACTCACTTTTGTGAAAGTTAAAAAGTCATATTTCGCTCGTCTCATCCTCCCCACTGATTTTTCATTTTTCTTTTTACGTCTTCCTAGCACTGGTTGTAAAAAAATATTTCAGAAGAAAAGACGTTGGAATAAGGGATATAAGATTATAGCAGGTACAGATATTCAGCATGCTCTAAGAAAACCTCAGTGCAGTACCACAAAAATGTGTCCATATATTCCAAAAAGCGATCAGCTGCCAGGTAAATACCTTGAAACGATACCTTTTCGAGTTTTTCCAGAGTCTGGGTCATTTTTCGTTGACAAACAATGCACTCAGTCATTCACAGAATTCATGGAAAGTGAAAAAAGACCAAAAAATGATATTTCGTCCTTTTGGAACACAAATAAAATGGGCTGTAAAAGACACCTGAGGTTTATTGAAGAAAATAGTTTTTCGCCTTGGCCTAAAAGTGTTCTATCGGCATGGCGTTTAAAAAAGGTTAATAAACTCTTGTTTCGCGGACTGGTTGACGACACAAATATGGCTGTCAGTTTCGAGCAAAAATCTTGTGCTAAAAAATGTAGAAGGGGATTGTTTAACGCTTATAGAAGACACGGAGACTACTGGAGTGTTGTGGATATTACTCGCATCGTACATAAATTGAACTGCACTGTACAATTTACATTCGAATGCAAATATCCTGTTAATTTGGTTCTATCGCGATATTGGTCGTTTATACTGCGCATCGTTCTAACAGTGGGAATGACATTGGGCAATTCGATTATTATCAAAACTTTTACACGAAAGGAAAACGTGTCACCTGTCACCATTCTGCTGTCTGTTCTTGCATTTTCTGATTGGATGATGACAATATGTTATATAATACCACTAGTTATTGGGTATACCACATTTTACGATGACATGTATCTTTCAGTGTCTGGACGCGTTGCATGGCAATTGTCTTGCTCACTTTATTTTATCACATATATTTTGAAAATGTTCTCGCTTGCATTTCACATTGGGTCTGTCCTGCTTACAGCCAGCATTTCTTTGCAGAAAAGTATTTGTATAATGTTTCCGTTGTGGAGTAAACGAAGACTCAATAAGAAAGTGTCAATCATTGTATCAATTTTGGTCATTATCATCGCAATCCTTCTACATCTTCCACTGATACTAAACATTGTACTGAATCACAAAAAATTTGGTTTGGATCATTTTTGTTGCAAGCAAATTGGATTGAATTTTCCAATCAAGAATTTTAGAAAGGTACTAACCTGGGTATATTTAATAGCTGTATTCACCGTTTTAGTGAGTACATTGTATATAACGTGTAAAATAACATGCCTTCGTAGAAACCTACCATGGACTGATTCACCAGATATACGTAGAAAATTCCAGAGATCAGCTGTTATGGTTGTAGCTATATGTGTGATATTCATATTGTCAGAACTCCTTCAAGTTTTCATGTACGTAAGATATGTTTACGATGGCCTATTTTCATATTCGACGTCTTTTTGGGCTGACATTATGGATAACTATAGGCCCATTTTTCTGGGCATTGGGGCTTCGTCAAATATCATAATATATGTGGTCATGAGTGATGAGTTACAGAAAGAGATATGTAATAAGTTCAGTGGACTGAAATACTCGAAGTGTTGCATTTGCGTATTGAAGGTGCCAAATGCAGATATTCACAACCAAAACAAGCCTGAACCCCAAGCAGCAGGTAACAAATAGAGAGCTATCATACTGTCGTGAAGCTATTTGTGGTCATGTTTAAGCCAAGATTTTAACATTTCTTCAGGAAGAAAATTTGAAGGAAAATTTCAAAAAAGAAAAACTATAAAACTATAAAATAAAACATTGTTATATCATTTCACAATGTTGTAAAAAAGACTATTCTAAAAATACATTCTAAATGATCATTCGGTTCAAGAAAAAATTCCTGGCTATTTCGAAAATACAGAACTGAACTTCCCATCATTTGTTACGTATACAAGAAACCAAGCCGGCAGTACGTCTTCAATTACAGTAAAGTTTGTAAAAATATAAACATTAACAATTCTGTGCCTGATACATGAAATTGCAGCAATTCAAAATACGCCTATGCTCCTAGCTCCCATGTCATCACAGGAGATCTCAACATCTTGCAGGACAAAGAGCTTATTAATTTCTAAAAGAAAGGTCTAAAATATAGGCCACCTTCTAAAATTAATTGGAAAGATTGTCGTTATATCATCCACGACTCACTTAAAATTTATTGTAAAAATTGGATTAAACGTGAACACGTTGACAAAAAATCTTTGGATTCTTTCTTTATTAATGCTATTATGAAAATTGTCGATATCCGAATTAAACAGTTTGAACAACATTTCCGCTATGACAACAAAAATAAACCCACCGTTTTTCGCATCCAAATGAAACTTAAAGAATTTGGAAAGGAATTTGTTTTTGTCCCAGCTGATAAGGCTGCTAATAACATCATCATAGT